>BHFT01028278.1:21905-39071 GCA_004320025.1 Laticauda laticaudata | reverse complement strand
GTGTCTTTCTGATAAACAATTGTTTAAGTCTGAGATATTATATAGCAGGTGCCTGTCTGTTTGAATTCTAAAGTCCCAGACCACTTTAGCTTCTTCATTTTCAACTGCTTTCTCGGTTTTGTGGTCCCATCAGTTCTTGCTTGCAGACAAATGGAATTTCTTGTATATCTTCTGAAGCATCATTGTTGCTACTTTGTTGTACTGTTGTTTGTAGTCAGTCTGTGCGATCTTTTTGCAGCAGTTAACTAAATAGTTCACTGTTTCTTCAGCTTTGCAGAAGCTACTTACTGTCTGTTGCTGTCTTCTCAATTCTGGCTTTCTATTCATTTGTTCTTAAGGCTTGGCCTTGGCCAGAACTCTCTGTCTATTTCTTCAGTTTTCCTGCTCTTAGCTATGGCCAGGTCTTAATATTATCTGCTTTGCCTATTTTTTTTAATATACTGACCATGTAATACTTTATCTTTCCGTGTTTGTTTTTGGTTGTTGTTACTATTAGATTTTTATCCCAACATTTTATTGTATATTTTGGTCAACTCAAGGCACTTAATGTACCTCATATTCCTGCCTCCTATTTTACCCATATCAACAGTGCAATGAAGTAGGTTGGGCTAAGACAGAGAAAAACTAGTCCAAATTCTTTCAGCTGGCTTTCATGTCTAAGTGAGGTCAAGAACCCAAAACTATCCTGGTTTCTAGACCAGCACCTTAACCACTATACCAAACTGGTGCTGTATTCCAACCCCCAACCTCCCCCAAAATAGGTTTCCTTGCCCTGATTAGGGAACATGATTAGGGAATACGAATAGTATATGGTTGATGTAAATATATGGTGTTTAGCTTTTGTAAAACAAAAAAACCAAAGGAGAATATCAGCATTCTTTACTTCTGCATGTTAGAGTTGTAATTGGTTGCTTTGACCATTTCGTACAATATATAGTTTTTTATATAGTATATAGTTTTTTCTCTCATGCCATCACTCCTGAACTCTCAATTCTCACAGTGCTGATTTATGTCTAAGTATATTTATCCATAGGGACGTGGTGGCTCAGTGTTTAAGATGCTGAGCTTGTCAATCGGATGGTTGGCAGTTCAGCGGTTCAAATCCCTAGTACCATGTAACAGAGTGAGCTCCCATTACTTGTCCCAGCTTCTGCCAACCTAGTAGTTCAAAAACACATTAAAAAATGCAAGTAGAAAAATAGGAACCACTTTGGTGGGAAGATAACAATGCTCCATGCACCTTTGGTGTTTCGTCATGCTGGCCACATGACCATGGAGACATCTTTGGACAGCACTGGCTCTTCAGCTTAGAAACGGAGATGAGCACCGCCTTCTAGAGCCAGAAACGACTAGCACACATGTGCAAGGGAACCTTTACCTTTTTACCTATATTTATTCATGTTGTATGGCTGTACTATTGTTATTACCCTTCCCATGTTCTTTAATACCCCCTCCTATTGGTAACATTATCATGCTTGTTATTATTTTTATGTTGCTTTGCATGTACACTGAGAGCTTTTACATTGGAGACAAACTCTTTATGTGTCAAATCACACCTGGCCAAATAAAGGCTATTCTATTCTCTTATTCTTACTCTTACTCTACTCTCATTGAAAAGCATACAAATCTCTTTGTTTCTAAATTTTTAAAACACAGGCGCTTCTTGCTTAACAATCCTAAAATTGGGACAGGAACATCCATCACTAAGCAATGATGTCATTAGGCAAAAAATCACATGACTGCATTGCTTAGTGATGCTGATTTTTGATAGTCATGAGGTGAGGACCTCATGCTTCTGCTACATTGTAGCACTTGCTTCCACTTCAAACCCACCCATCCACCTAACTCCCTTCATCTCTGACCCTTTTGGCCATCCTGTACTCTACCATCCCTGCTGCTCCTTTCGCCTTCTTTTCCAAGAAAATAAGGAGAAATCCCATCCTTTTCTCATCCCCAGATTCCCTTCAGCGATGACAGTGATGCTGAAGGCCATCCAGAAGCAGGGCCAGAATCCTGTGTTGAGAATGAACCAAAGGCTGCTACTCGCAGGATGGGACGGAAGGTTACATCTAACAGAAAACCAGCTAAGGCAAACCTTGCTAAAACGGAGAGGTGCCGTGCTGGCTCCAAAATGGTAAATCCCCAGTTTGGGAGGCCAAGCACTAGAAGAGGCACTAGACAAGAAAAGCAAGACCTCCAGAAAGCTTCCAAGGAGAGAATTCTTCAGAGAGATCAAGGAGGAGGAGGAGAGAAAGAGATTCTAAAGACAAACGAGGAGAGTTCAGAAGACAACATTGAAGTCTTGCGAGGTTCTGATGAGGAGAAAGTTATTAACGGTAGGATTTATGTTATGAAAATGGCAAGAAAAAATAAAGGGGTGAGCAGGCTGCAGATTCCGATTAATATCAGCAAAAATGCAAAACACTGACACAGAAATAGGAAATGGAGCTGAGATTATAGAGATAAATAAGCTCCATCTGAACTAAGGAACTGGAGGATACATGGTTTCTGTCAGTCTCTTCTCCCCATCTGCTTCCTTCCTTCCATTCTTATGCTTTGAAGCACAGCACACACTGGGCTCCAGTGGGGGTAGATGAGTCATTAAACACAAAAGAGATTTGGGGAAACATAAAGGCAAAAGGAAGAAGTCAATAGAAAAAAAATCTGTTGACTTGCATCTAAAATTTATCATAGGAAGTAATCTTGATTTGTGATCCCAACTTCCTGCTTACAGTAGTTCAAATTCTTCTTGCCTGCCCGGCCCAACAGTTGAAGTAACCAAGTGAGAAAGGAAATGTTCGGGCCTTGCTTCTTTAAAACTTTGCATTTCTATTTGGACTTTTTAAAAATTGATTTTATGAGACTCAGCATGATCATTTCCATCCACTGAGATCGCATCATATAACATGTAGCTGAATATTTCAACTTACCTGGGCAGAAGCCTCCTTACGTTCAAGTACATTACTGTGGATTTGCAGCAACAGGTCCATATAAATGATGCACTGTAAATCCATAAATCAACCTTTTCTAGATGTTTACTGTCCAGATTAACATATCTTCAGCAACCCACTCCAGAAGGCATCAAATGTTGAGTTTTCAGCCTTTGGAATTACAACAAAGGTATAAATTATGATCATAGCCTCAAAGGCAATATTTGACATCTGGTTTGGGCAAGATGGAAAAGTTTGGTGTTCTGTTTCTTTATCCTCTGCAGAAACCCGAGGACAGCCAAGCACAGAAGATCAGGAGGTCCTCCGGAGAGATTTTAGCACTGTCTTACAGGGAAGGTTTTCAGCTACAGAGAAGAAAACTTTGGAAGATGCCTTCAACTTGCATGTACTTTCCTCCTCACTAGATGCACCTGCCGGTAAAGAGCCATTGAAATCTGTCAATCTTCCTTTAAAAATTATATTATATTTGGAAAGACATACCTTAACTATGGCCTCCATAATATACTATGTGAAAACTCTTTTATATTTTTAACAAAGAAGTTTGAATTCTGATATTTTTGTGGATCATTTATTTTTAAATTTATATCCTAGTTTTCACTGCTACAGTTGACCAAATTCAATCTATTGCCTATGCTTCTTTTCTAGACTAGTGCCCTTTGGTATAGTTTCTGATCATTCCATAATCATTGGTTATGGCTGCTGAGATGAGAAACTAAGCATCATTGGAAGGCACTGGGCTGGGGAAAGCTGAATTAAGAGTATCAGCAATAGTTTGTGCAAGCTGCCTCCCCCAAGCAAAAATCCATATATTTCAGTCTATGCTTGCAATGCTTGACTCAGAATGCTTAGATTACTAACAATTATTTGTTTTCTTAGTACTGATTTAGTAATATTGAGACATAAATTAACTTTTTGGGTGTCAAAAGTATTTATAGGTTGTAGGGCTGTAAGACAGGAAGAGTGAAGCAACTAAGTCCACCCAGTTCAGCCTTATATATAACAATTTGCTTGGTTAGCAAAGGAAATTAAGAATGTCCTAATAGCTCCATTTGGTTAGGAAAGTTTCCATAATAGCCATAGGCAAAGGATTAATCTAATCTAATCTAAAGAGAGATGACTCAGTTAACATGGGCTTCATGCTAGCAAGAGAAAAAGTAAAAAGTTGTGTCCCCATGACAAACACAGGAATTGAGTTGGCTACTTAAGAGAGAGTAGTTTAAATTTACTGAAATGCTAGTTGTCTGGGTACAGAGGTATGTTACCACTTTGTTATGTTTAAAATGGGAAATGAAGAATCATAACTATCTTTGAGCTACTACCATAGAACGATGTGGAGTACAGTTATAAAAATGAAGCTTTATGAAATAATAACTTATTTCTGAATATATTCTGGCCAGTGTAGTCCAGATGTATTGCCTTCATCTCCTTCTTAACTTGGAATTATGACAGTTGAATTCCAATACATTTGGAAAGGAAACCTTGGCTAGAGAAAGTGGGAAAATAGATTGTTATTGCAAATTCGAAAGGAGAACTAACACTGAGTATGAAATAGTCTGACTAATCTGAACATAACCACATTCGTGTTTTCACTGTCAGGTTTTGTTTTTCTTCTCTAACTTGCAATGTTACAGACATCTTGTCCATGGACTCAGTCTATGATTCCCTGCAAGCTGCTTTTCATTCAATTGCCCATTATCCACTGGGTGCCCTCTACAGCCAACTCTGTCAGCTCATGGCGCTGTGTATTGGGAACAGGGACCCCATTGCTACTGCCTATCTGGTTTCTGAGTCAGTCTCTATCACTCTTCGTCATCAGGAGATGACTATGATTCATAAGAAAGTCAAGTAAGTTCATAGTGATGGAAGGGGAAATCTATCTATCAAGTATCTATCAATTTGACGAGTGTGGCAAGTGCAAGAATGTAAAAATGATGCCAAACAATCCTATCCTTGTTCACCAAGCTGGACGAAAAGAGATAATCCCACAAGAGTCCATGAAGGTGCTCATCAGACAGACTCTTTCAGGAATTTTGCTGTGATTTTACACCAAGTGGAAGAAAAGTTGCAAGAGATGAAGCAGAACTGTCTTACTACTGTGAATCTTCTGGAAAGTATATTAGTAAAATGCAGAGATACAGTGGGTAGCCTCCCTGTGGGTATATATTGGAAGCTTCCCTGATGCTTGAATGCACTTGTTTCCCATCCTAGCTTTTAGCTGAACTTTTAATAAACTGGAAGCTTGCAAAACTTCAGGGCCTAGAATTCAGAAAAAAATTGCATGGTCCAAACTGTAGATGAAATCTTAATACTTCAGTAAATAAGTCCATCAGATATGGACAGGTAATGCATTCAAATAAATAAATAAAAATTCCAACCACATGGAGTAGACTTCTGTGACTAACTTGAAATTTTTTGAACTTTAATATTCGTCTCTTTACCAGTAACAGTGTATAGAAGGGAATACATCTGAAAGCGTATTTCTGCAATAAAGCAGATACGCATTTTTAGAATGTCTTCATAATCTTAGTACTACATTTCCTCCTTAGCAAAATGAAAAAAACATCAGTGGCCGGTGTTTCCAAGCAACTGGAGGCACTTACCCTGCAAGAAGAAAAAGCAGATTTTCAGCTTCAGCACCTCTTAGAACTTCAGAACGTCTTTGAGTTCAGTTGTCCCAACTCAACAGGGTTGGAAACTGAGAAATTCAGAAAAGGCCTGCAAGAAATCCCCCCTGGTATGTAATGGATATGTAAGATGGAATTATAATTTGATTGTGATTGGCAAGTACCACCACTCTGAAAAGGAAGATCGTTCTCAGATATATAAAAAGGCCTTCTCAGGGATGTGCACTAATGTTGTGTGTGTGTGAATATGTGCGTGACTTCAAGTCAGTTTTGAATCTTTGTGACTGGACTAGCCCTCCAATTTTCTTGCAAGGTTTTTTGGAGGGAAGTGCTTTGCCCATATTTGATTTCTAGGGCTAAGAGAGAATGACCGGCCCAAGGTCACCCAGCTGACTTCATGCCTAAGGCTAGACTAGAACTGGTTTCAAGCCTGGTACCTTAACACTACACCAAATTGGTTCATGTGCATTAATAAAGGTAGTCCTCGACTTACAACAGTTGATTTAGTGACCGTTTGAAGTTGCATCACCGAGCAAAGTGACTTATGACCGTTTCTGTCCTGCCCATCTTTTCTTAATTGTTAATTTTTTTTTACTGCTCTAAAAGTACAGGGTTTAAAGCAGGGGTGGGATACGACAGGATTAACTACCTGTTCAGGATTTACGAGCTTCCCTGCACGCTGCGCACCTGTAAATCGTCATCAGCATGCTGTGTGAAGAGAAACAGCCTTTGAAACAGCCTTCTTTTCCTGCTTTTTTAACTGTAGCTGAGCCTCGTTCGGCAGCTGAAGTTGAAAAATCAGGAAATAAAGATCAGGTAAGAGCCCGGATGGGTGGGTGGGCAAAAACATCAGCAGACATAGAACCAGTTCTATGTCTGCTGCTCTTCAGAGCTACAGAGATGAACAGAACCAGTAGAAACCCACCCCTGGTTTAAAGGAGGAGAGTGATGAGCAGAGATGATGGCCTCGTTTAAGATATTGAAGTAGAGTTTTCTCAGTGTTGTGCTTTGGCAAACAAAGACTTGTTTTAATATGAAGTCAATTCCTCATTACATTTTCTCTTTTCAATTGACTTAAGAGTCTTGCTGTCTCCTTAGGAGTCACAGTGTGCATAATGACTCTGGTGAGCACCCAGCCAGAGACCACTGGAGACATCCTCTTATTGACAAGGTTAGAGAAAGATGCTACCCCTGTGAACATCCAGATACAGACTCTGCATGCCAAGGTAAGAAAAGCAAGGAGAACTTTATATAGAAACATTCTGGATTTAGGCCATGTTTTGTCTCATAATGTTCCTTTTGGTGCTTTTTTCAGGTTTCCTTAAGTGCAGTTCTCAGTGAATTTGAAGCCATCCTGCAAAAACAAAAAGAGATCTCAAATTTTACACAGAAAGAGGATTGGTGGACTGGCCGGATAGCACTGGATAAAAGAATGATGGTGAGGTCTGCTCTCCTGCTGTGCAGAGTTCTCTTTCAGATCAATGGCAAAAACCCTTGTTTTAGCAGATTAAATTAATCCAATTTAGCACATTTGTTCTGCCTATATTAAAACTGCTTTCCTCCTTCAGTCAAATTAAAATTTGCAGTTTGAGGTCCCGTTGGTGGCTTCATCTCTGCCCTATAGTTTTCAAGGAATATAATGTCCATGATGTCCATGATCATCTGGACATAAATTGTGTTGAATGATGAGATTGGTAATCTAAGCACATGAAAAAGGCACTTCACTGGACAAAGTTGAGCTCAGTGGACAAGCCTGAAACTTGAGTTCAACAAAAAGAATGGGAAGAGGAGATCAAGATTGTCAGGACGACTCGCTGTCTTAATTGTGCAATCACACCCGATTCCTTCATGCTCCTTTCTTTCAAGTTTCTTCATCCTCACCAACACTGCCCATACACATGTAATGAACTTTCTGCCTTTGGTGGGAATCAGAATCTGGTTGAAGGTAGCATCTTCCAAGCCACCCTGCTGTTGTGCTGTTCTGCGCCACCGCTGTCCCCCTCTCAACCCTATTAAAAGGACTCTTCTGCTTGACTCCACAGGCATTGATGGATTCTCTGGAGACACATGTGCTGAGCTGCTGGAAGATTGCACTACTACCAGCCTGTGAGAATGACAGCTTGGTGGAAGAAGCTTCCCATCTCCTAACACAACTCAGAGAATGTGGTTGTGAAAAGATCAACTTAGCTTTGCTTAAGGTGAGGAGATGGGCAGGCTTTGACCATAGAAGATGAGATTAGACAGGTACACCTTGTGTTCAAAGGGGTGATTCCTTTTAAAAAAATATGCTATACAATCAAATATATATATATATATGTATGTATGTATGTATATATGTGTGTGTGTGTGTGTGTGTGTGTGCTGTTTAGCTTCCTTCTGGTATCCACGTCATGTAGTTCTTTAAAGTTGTAACAACGTTTCAACACAATCTGATCTGCCATCATCAGGCTTCTGTATTGAGTTAGTTTCCTGGTTTCAATCAGGCTTGTGAGACCCTGACCCACATACATAACTCAATAACAGAGCCTGATGATGGCAGATCAGATGTCTGTGAAACGTTGCTACAAACTTTAAAAAGCACTACAATGACGTGGATAATACCCGAAGGAAGCCTGAACAGCAACAGCAAGTACCCCACTGAAATTTTAAAAAAAAAATATCTCTCTCTCTCTCTCTCTCTCTTATATATATATATATATATAATATAATATATTATATATAGTATGTATATGTATGTGTGTGTATATATAATATATATAATATATATGATTTTAATAAAGCCTCCAACCTGCGAACATTTTTTTGTCTTCAAATGAGAAATCCTGCCATGGTTTTTAAATTCGCAATTGCCTTTTTGTTTCTACTAATTATTGGCTCAGGTTATTAATACATCAGGCACTCCAGACACGGGAATATTATTTATTTTTAATAGGTCAATACTAGTTCCTGATCCCATCTGTTAACAACCCACAACTGGGAGCCACTTGTAACGGGGCCTTCACCCAGGTCAACCTGAGAGAGCCTTCTGAGCCTTCTACAAGAGACAGTGGGCAAAACTGAAATCATACACTGGCCAGGGCACCAAGTGCCACTTGGTGCTTGTGCTGGATAAGTTGAAGTAAGGTGGAGCCATGCTGTTTTACCAAACAGGGATGCAAATGGCAATCTTATTGACTTGCTTCATCAATAATGTTTTAATGAAAGGGACCTGAACATTTGATCTTTTTTTGCAGCATCTCCAGAAGCTTCACCGGGAAAACATACCGTGCTTAAGCAACCAGTCAACAACCCGGTTACCCATCTCTACACTCTACTTACTACTCCACTTGCGAAAAAGGTGAGGTATCTATCTTCCTGGAGCTGAGAGCTGACTCAGATAAATTCTTTTCTATCACCTTTTGCTGATGCATTTATTAGCAACTTTTACACTATCAATAAATTAACAGTTCTTTTGCTTCTTAGAGTTCTGCCTCATTATCGAAGTCTAGAGGAAAAGGGAGTGTTTAATAAATGCTAGAGACACTATTTTGCAAAAAATTGGGAGCTTTTTGGGAGATAGTATTCATTTACCTTGCTCTCTCAGCAGTTGGCAAAAGAAGATTGATTCAATAAGCTGGCCAGTGCTATTAGCATTAAACGCCTTTGTCTCTGATTTTGTATAGTTTAGGCAATTAAGACAAAACAAAATTGAGTCACACACTAGTACTTGGTACTTGGGTGAGAGTACCATTATTAATTAATTATTGTTTAATAAGTTTATTTACCGTCCATTTTTGCCAATGGGCTACCTCTAAGTGGCTCACAACCATAAAAAAAATGAAGCAATAAAAAGGAAGTTTTAAACAAAGTGAAGTAAAATAAACAATGAACAATAAAGCAAAGTGAAAAAGAAAACAAAGAATATAATCGATAGACTGTAAAAAAAGAATGGGGAGTGGGGTAGGGGAAGGTATTTGCTGGGTCAATCTAGGCAGCCACCTCACAGAGTTTGAATTCCCCCATTTGGAATCCCCAGTACCAATTTGCAGAGCCAGGTCTTTAAGGCTTTTATGGAAGGAGATTGGGGGCAGATCTT
This sequence comes from Laticauda laticaudata, assembly GCA_004320025.1. Lineage (NCBI taxonomy): Eukaryota > Metazoa > Chordata > Lepidosauria > Squamata > Elapidae > Laticauda > Laticauda laticaudata. The sequence goes on along the minus strand of BHFT01028278.1, from coordinate 29,421 downwards.
ACCCTGGAGGTGTTCCAAAGGGCGGGAAACTGCGGCAAAAGAAGGCTCTTCTGGGTCCTGACAGTTGGAGTTCCTTCAACCAATCATTTAGGCTTTCTCTGCTGGCCTATAGTAGAGCAATTAGGCTGGTTTTGAGCTAAGAAAGCTAGCCATAATTTTCTATAGCTCTAAAAAACTCAGTTTCCTTGACTTGAGACCCAGAGTCCAACTAAAAAGGATTAATGTAGGCTGCTCTTGACACAAGAAGGAACAACTCAAACTCAATTGAGAGGAAATATTGCTTACAATAGAGATGTCAAACTCGATGCTACAAGCTGGATGCATCGTATGCTGGCCCTGTCCCCGCCCCGCTTTAGCATGGGGAAAAAGTCCCGATAACACTGTGAGCAATGAGTTTGACACCCCTAGTTTACCCAAGGGAATGGTTTGAAAGAATTGTATGCAATTCTCCCCAAAATAGTTTTAAATAACTAACCGTTTTTTTCCAAAAATACGGCCTCCGCCAAATAGGAAGCCCCACCACGTTTTATAAGGCATTCAATTTATAAAATCGAATTGAGCCCTTCCCGCCTCAAATAAGGCCATAATTAAACATGCGAAATGGGGGAATGGCAGGGGGGCTGCATTTAGGAAAGTATATGCATGCCTGGATATGGTGCTGCCTTAGCGTTGGTGGGGCAACTTTCATACCGGAGACCTTATCGCCAACCTGTGCTTCCTTCTACCTTGCTGCCGAGCGGTGTAAGAGAACGCCACGGCGTTTGGTGCAGCCACGGTGTGGCCAGTCAGGGCTCCTCCTGCAAACCAGAGCCCCGAGGAGACACTTGGCTTCAGGCACTCCCGTCGCCTGCGTTCTGAGGGAAGGCACTCGCCGCGAGAGGATCTCTCCCTCTCTCTTCTCTCCCGCAAGGTCACTGCGCTGGGCGGACTGAGGAGGAGGAGGCTGCAGCCAGTCCTTTGCTTGCTGAGAAGGTGGAGGAAGCCACGGCTTTGCAACAGCAAGCGAAGCGCTGCTCGCACCCGGCAAGATTTTGGGAACGAGGGGCAGGAGGAGGCATGCATGCACCCCGCGCCTCAGCTTTCCCAGCTCTGCCCAGCCCCCGTATGGTCTGGCGCGGCTCTGGCGGGATGAGCGGAGGGCCGGCGGGGAGGCGCTCACTGCGCCTGGGTGCCTCGAAGGCTGACAGGGGCCCTCGCTTCCGGCAGCGAGGGCCTCCCCGCAGAACCTCCGCTCATATTCCGCCCAGGCCCGCGGAAAGGTCTCCTTGAAACCACAGATGTCCGCCGCCCGCCACCCTGAAGGATTGCAAGGGGGGGGGAATTAAGTCACCCTCAAAAGAACGGCCCTAGCCATTTTGGGGGGGTCAAAAAAATATAAGGCCCGGCTTAATAATGTGAGAAACACAGTAAAATCAACAGTCCTTTAGAAGGGAGACCAAAGATGGATGGATAGATAGTAATTAGAGAAAAGAAGACAGATAAACACAGATACAGATAAAACTATGGCTGCATTAATGCTTGAGATACTGCAGGTGAGAGGTCATTTCAAAGTGCAGTAGAGTTTGTGATAGACCTGTCTCAGCTCAGAAGCAATTTGCTGGCTATAGCATGAAGCCCACAGTGGCCTTTCTTGATGTTCATTGGTGCTTTTATAGCTGATAATAGAAAACATACCCACACACAAACACAAACGCACACACTTTCTTCTCATGGACTTTGGGTGATCAAGTGAAAATCCTCACATGCTAAAATTAGTGCCTGATTTGATGATGCTTTGTCCCCATCTAATGAAGCAACTCTTATAATCTCCCTCAAACAGTATCAGGAAGAGACTATCCTCAATCAAGGAGTCAATAGCAGCAGCACCTTCTATGTTCTGAACCCACACAAAAATCTTCCCGGCACAGAGAAAATGTTCAAGGAATGGTTTCAAGGGTAGGTATTTGCACTATGTATCTATCCACAGATTTTGGATCCTTCAGGGAAGCCATAGCATCACACAATCTGTCCACAGGCTTCCTTTTGAATCAAGGTTGCTGACCATGTGGACACCACTAAACTCACTCCAACTCATAACTATTTTTTTTTCCTTTGCTTATTACCTGATAGTGAACCTGGATGGACAGGAGTGGTGGGAGAGGTTCCCAGTACAGACCAAGTACCACTGGCTCTCAAAGAACGTGACCTCTACATGTGAGTACAAGACAGGGTCGCATAGCCTATACCAGAGCCAACAAAAAGTTTGAATGTTTGAATGAATTGCAGACAGAAAACCTGTGTAATGAAAGCTATTAAACCAAAGAGGAAGTGGATCCTGGGTCTGATGTAGTTACTCTGAGAATACATTTTTCTTGGTTATGCTCTTAATTGCAAGTGTTCTTGCCTTTAAAAAAAAAGTTTAATACAGTAGATCTCAGCTACAGAGGCTCATTAGAGAAATGGTATTCACTGCCTGAGAAGTATGTGAGCAGAGGCCTAGAAAATACAAGAAAATGGGAAAAATTTTAAAAAGTTGCTCAGGAATACATTTTTCTCTGAATGTATTGAAACACTGTTTACTGTTCCTTAAGTATTTATATATTTAAAGTCTCAGATAATAGTTATGCAAAACAAAAATATCACGGAGAAGTAAGAACTGGCTTATGGGGAAAGAAAAGTTATAACTATATTTATAAAAAAGAAAAGCCATAACTATATTTTGGACTACTTACCAGGACATCAGTGTTGGAAACTCGTTGATTTCCATCCCACCATCCCCTTTTCCCCATCCCTATAACATTTATTAGTGTCCTTTATGACCCTACATTAAATGACAGGATAAGCAACAAGCTTATCCTGAAGCTTGTAATCTAAGCCTAGCCTTTCCCAAGAACCATTTTAGCAAGTAATGTGCAAGAACACATTTAATAGATGTGTTCAATTCAGCTGGGAGGTTTTGGCTTATTATAGCCAACTTCTAAACAAGGGGAGAAAAATCTCTTAGCAAACATACCTAATTCTTTTACCAACATCAAGCAAGAATGTCAGAGGAAAAGAACGGTCCCTTTGGATGGTAAACTAAGCAGGCAATATTCTGCTGCTTATCATATCTTATATCATATCCTATATTTCATTTCATATCAAAAATACAATAAAAATACGGCAATACTCATAACATCAGAAGAGAATATACAAAGTAGTGATTGAGTGAATTTAAAGAAACTAAAAATATGTCCATAAAGTGTTACTATAGAAATAGCTCGGTCTTTTACATATTAAATCAAGTCATATAGACCATCTTTGGAACAATAGATGTCTGTATGACTTGATTGAGCCAGTTTTGATACAATATTATTACATTGTATGATATTTGATACAATAATATATTATTTCAGTGCAGTGGTATTTATATAATTAGAGTATTAAATGTAGATGACAGAAAAAGTAGATATTCCAATAGTAGTAATCATTTTTGAATATTAAAATTGCAAGCATTATTTGACTTTTTCTTCAAAATTAAATATAACATTGAAAATGAAATGAAAGATTCAACAAAAACACATATCGAAGTGTTTGTTTTATAACAGATTTTGGTCTAGGTTAAATTACTTGATATTAAAATTTCCAATGTATTGTTCCATTGCACGTGTATGAATATAGATAGATGTATTTTTATACATTAATAAATAGAAACACACACATCCCTTGCTGGTAGCAAACTTTTCACTCCCTTTTGCCATGGATAAGTTGAACAAAAGAGGGTACGCAGCCTTCTAATATGTGATAGAGAGCCCAGCATTTTAAAAGATTTTCTGTTTTCAGTTTCTGGTGAAGGTATATTATTTAACATTCAGATCTACAAATGAATGGGAAACAAGAGGCAATCAAGAAATTACACAATGGGAATCTGCCAGATTTTTTGAGGTGTCAATTTTTTCTTCTTTTAGCTATGCTGGTCACGGGGCAGGTGCACGCTTTGTGGATTCCATCTTAAAAATGAATTGCAGAGCTGTAGCTTTTCTTTTTGGCTGCAGCAGTGCTGCTCTAGCTGTACAGGGCAACCTGGAGGGAAATGGTGCTATCCTCAAGTTCATTATGGCAGGATGGTAAGTTGCTAAAGCATCAATCATCATGGTAATTACCCAGAATCATAATTTCTAAATCCTGATATATTGGCTTCCAAGCTATGATGAAAAGAGTATACATGAAGCCAATACTTGGGAAATTTTTGCTGTCCTAAAGCTTCAGGAGCAAGGAAACATCCAACATGAAATGCTTGTGAAAAGCCTAAGGATTACTCAATCAAACCTTTTGCTTTGTTTTGCCTACCAATTAATATATCCAGGATTCTGTTATAAACATGACTTGTGTTCACATACTTCTTTCCTATCCCTTGTTTTCCAGTCCCCTGGTGCTGGGCAATCTCTGGGATGTAACCGATCGAGATATTGATCGCTATATGCAGGCACTTCTGAACAACTGGCTCAAGGCAGGTTCTAGAGCCCCTTTGCTGAAGCACATAATTGAATCCCGCCAGGCTCCCAAACTCAGATACATGATTGGAGCTGCTCCAATTGCATATGGCTTACCAGTATTCCTGAAATAAAAAAATTCAACAAAACATGAGATCTAACATGTGGGGGTTGAATGAATTTATTATTACATTTTGAATTGCCTTAAGTATAAATTGTGTTTAACTGTGTTTGAAGAGAAAAGATAAACATTTAACTTAGGCTAGTATGTTCGGTCAAGTCTGCCTTGCCTTTTTACTGTAGCAGGCCTGCATTGCTCTTGTAGAAGAACCTATGTAAGCTGCTACCTTTTGAAATATGTATCACATTTGTACAGAGTAAATGTTCAGCAATTATTGTAAGTTATTCTTAAATTTATTTGTATTTTAATGTTTCAAAACCTCAATAAAGGTTAAAAAGCAAATAACTTCTTCCTTTGCCATTTCTTTTGGCTTACCTTGGCACAAAAATTTCCTTTTTATGTGCTGATAAGCAAGGTCTTGAGTATATGAGCAATAGCCTAGTGCTGGATAAATTATTTACCACAATATGGGAAATTAACTCTTTCCTGTTTGATCTCCAGTTCCCTAACTCTGTGTCAGAGCCTCTGATTTAAATTTCCAGAGACTATGACATAGAATGCGGGGAGCAACCTCGGTTCTTATGGAGTTCTATTTTTGCACTGAGAAACTCTTATTTGAGGGAGCCTTCATTTCCAGGGAGGTCAATAGATGTAATCACTGCATAGGCAATAGGAGACAACCCTCTCAAATCCAAATAAACTGCATTCTTGAATCGACTGTTTCCTCTACAGCTCCTCAGATTCAAAAAGGAGATAGTCAGGATACCGGATAATTTTGTATTCAGTTTTAGTCAGTACTTCAAAGGCACAGGTTCCTTTCTAAAGCAATCTTAATCAATTTTATCCAGTTTGGTGTACCCCAGTCAACTACGCTGCATCAGATGAGTGACTTGGTTGACCAGGAGAACAGTAGCTGAAGTCATAGTACGATCTGAAGGGGACTTATAGAGGATGTATGTGTAATGTAGCACAAGAGGAATTCTGGAAGTTGAAGTCCACACTTCTTCCAAGTTGTCAAAGTTGAGAAACATAATCTAACCAAGAAATGAGCGAGCAGACTGAGGCTGCAGTTAGACGTCGCGATGCAACAAAGATCCCAGACACCGTCCAGATTCACGGGACTGCTCTTTGCATCATCCGCAACCAATGGGGATGGCGTCTGAGAACTTGTGGGCGGTGTTAGATCAATACGGTAGCTTTGGGAGGGGGTGGCAATGGACTCAATTTGCCCGATAAGAAAGTTCAAAGATGTAAACGCACACAAAACATTTCAATCAAGAATAGTGCTGGAAGGGACCTTTGGAAGTCTTTTAGTCCAACCCCTGGGCTCAAGCAACCTATACCATTTCAGACCAGTGGCTGTCCAATCTCTTCTTTAAAAACCTCCAGCGATGGAGCATCCACAATTTCTGAAGGCAAGCGGTTCCACTGGTTCATTGTTTTTGGGAAGTTTCTCCTCAGTTCCAGGTTGCTGCTTCTCCTGGATTAGTTTCCATCCATTGTTTCTTGTCCTGCCCTCTGGTGCTTTGGGAAATAAGTTGACCCCCTCCTCTTTGTGGTCACCTCTCAAATACTGGAATATTCCTTTCTAGTTGCTTCCCGCAAAGAAACCAAACGGAGTTTCGATTTTGATTGACACCCTTCCAACACAGAACGCCTGCAGCGCCTTTCTTTTCGTACGTTGGGAAGAACGCTTCCGCCCTCAACTCTTCTTGCCCCTCCCCTCCCCGCAGAGCTCGGGCGCACACAGAAAGATAACCGACCCGTCCCGCCGAGATTCCGTTGGCCGTGAGTCACACAAAAAGGGCGCCCTGATCATAGACTCCGAACAGCTAGAGCGAACGTCACTGCTCTCCGGAGGTGGTGCCCGCGGAGGGATCTCTCTCTCTCTCTCTCTCTCTCTCTCTCTCTCTCTNTCTCTCTCTCTCTCTCTCTGTCTCCGCCTCCTAAGATGGCGCAGCAGGTGAACATCGCGGAGCTCTCCCTGCCGCAGCTGGAAGTGTTGAAAAGTCAGCTGGATCAGGTGAGAGAGCCGACGGTGGGCGTAGGCGTGTGAGGCTCGCTCGTCGTCGCGGTTGCCGGGCCAGAAGTGGGGTGGCTGGGTGGGCGCTTGGTCAGCTCGGTGTGGGAGTATTGGGGGGGGGGTCCTTTCGAAACCTAGATCGGGGTGGCGGTTTCCTCCCTCCACTCGGTCTTCGGAAGCCCCCATCTTCCCCCCACTCCAGGGATGGGGGGGGAAAGGTGAGAGTTGGGAGGCAAACGTCTTGGAGGGCGCCCGGTTGGGGTGGATGTTCACGCTGAGTCCGCTGATTCGAAAGAAAGAAAGAAAAGACCCGTTGGCCTCGGCTATCACCCCCAGATAAGGCTGCAGCCGACACGGCTTTCTCTGGATCTCCAGTGAATAAAAGAGGAGGAGGAGGAGGAGAGGAAGGTAACTTTATAGCCGGGCAATTGCTGCCTGCAATTGGGCAGTTCGATCTTGACCTGCTCAAGGTTGACTCAGCCTTCCCTCCTTCCGAGGTGGGTAAAATGAGGAACCCAGGTGGTTGGGGGCAATAGGCTGACTCTGTTAACCGCATAGAGAGGGCTGGAAATAAGTCGTATATAAGTCTAAAGGCTATTGCTGATAGGATGTTGCCTGTGGCCATCGCGGACCATCGTTTGGCCCAAACGGTCTTTTTGTCTTCTAACCTTCACTGTTCACTTCTGCACGTGAAGACTTCAAAATGCAACCCGGAGACTCAAAGGTTCCAGTTAAGGCCTCAACGTACGGCCACAATCCAGGCCAACATTTTGAGGGCTAAGTGAGAAAAATTTTAAGTGAGTTTTGCCCCGTTGTAGGCTCTTCTTGATGCATTTCCTAAGGGAATCACTGCAGTTCTTAAATTAGTATCCTGGTTGTTAAGTGAATCTGATTTCCCCCCCCCCCCCATTGTTTTTTTTT
>BHFT01028278.1:0-21900 GCA_004320025.1 Laticauda laticaudata | reverse complement strand
TTCCCCCCCCCCCCCATTGATTTTGTTTGTCAGAAGGTTGCCAAAGGGGATCACATGACCCTGCGACATTGTGACTGTCATAAATGTGAGCCCCTTGCCAAGCATCCAAATAAATCACGTGACCATGGGGATGCTGCAATGGAGATAACCCTTGTGTGCCACAACCTCCTGTGACTTTCCGGAGGCTGCTAATGCAGATAGTCGTCGACTTAACAATAATTCACTTAATGACCACTGGAAGTAACAACGGCACTGAAAAAAATGATGTATGACCATTTTTCACATTTAAATGACCATGGCAGCATCCCCATGGTCACATGGTTTATATTTGGATGATTGGCAGCAGACTCGCATTTATGTCAGTCACGGTGTCTCTGGGTCATGTGATTCCCTTTTGAAACTTTCTGACAAGCAAAATCAATGGGGAAATCAGATTCACTTAGCAACCGGATTACTAATTTAAGAACTACAATGATTCGTTTGGCAAGAAGAGTCGTAAAATGGGGCAAAGCTCACTTAAGAAATTTCTCACCTAGCAACAGGAATGTTGGACTCAATTGTGGCTGTAAGTTGAGGACTACCTATACCTCTGAGTCTCCAGGTTGTATCTTGAAGTCTGAACTTAAAAAGTTGGGCAACTTGTAGATAGGTAGCTTTTAAATGGAAATGTGTCTGAATATATAGGAGTATTGAAATGACTTACCTAGATGCTCTCCAGCTTTGGGTTTTATTTTGCATGCTAGAAAAATCCCTTACCCCATCAGTCCTTTAAAAATTCAGTATGTCCTGTTGGAAATACCTTGCTTAATTGAACTGTTTTGGTGTCGCTATGCTTTGCCTTCCTCTCTTTCCCCAAAAAATAATCATGAAATTGTTTGCGATTTTTTTATAAGTTTGTCACTTAATTTCAGATGCCATTGGAAGATCAGGTAGAAAGCATGTCTCTTCTCTCCTCTTCTCAAAATGAGTATCCTAAATAATTTCCCCTCTCCACAAATATTAATTTTATATAATAACTTTAATATTTGGAGTGCTTTACTCTGAATATTTTCTCCATCATTCCTGCAATATTTCAATATAATAAGCCAAACACATTACCTCTTTCTGTTACTGTATAGATTAAGAGGGAAGGGTTAGTCAACGCTTAGAATTATAGAAATCTGAGATTTGCTTTGTTAGTGGCTTTCTGAATGAAGTTAAATCTGAATTCAAAAGGTATGGTTGCTCTTGCTTTAAGAGTCTGTTGTAATTCACACTCTCCAGTCTGACAATCCACTTTTGTTAATTTGAAAAATGGATTCAAAATATTTTTAACATGGAACTTGAAAACACAGGGATGGTGTATTATTTAACTTAAATGACTTTAATAAATAATAGGATGGAAAACTGGAAGTCTCAAGCCTTCTCTCTCAGCAGCCTTTTTGATTTTTAAATGCTGGTTCTGTCTCTTTTAACAGCTTGACAGTTGGTTTGTTGGTTGGCTTCATTCTTTTCCAAGGGGGGGGGGAGAGGANGTTGGTTGGCTTCATTCTTTTCCAAGGGGGGGGGGAGAGGAGTAGTTCACATAGTATCCTTCCTCCAGCCCTTTGTGTGCGAGACAGGGGACTCTTTACTGTGTTTCTAGATATTAAAAGATTTTAAAACTTCAGGGGAATTAAGTTTCATCATCTGGAGCATGCAGTTTAGAGGCTTTTGACTAGAGCTCTCAGCATTACCTCCCATCCTTGTGATAGACCAACTCATCAGGCAGGAAAGGAAGGGCAAAGGGAATGGGAAAACTATAATAAGCTAGTCCTCAACTTGTGACAATTGAGCCCAATGTTTCTGTTGCTAAGTGAGAAATTTGTTAAGTGAGTTTTGCCCCATTTTACAACTTTGATTGCCCCATTTGTTAAGTGAATAACCACTTCATTACTTAAATCAGCAACACAGTTGTTAAGTTAATCTGATTTCCCCACTGATTTTGCTTGTCAGAAGGTTGTAAAAGGGGATCACGTGACCCTAGAACACTGCAACCATTGTAAATGTGAGTCAATTGTCAAGCATCCAAAAGTAAATCACATGACCATGGGGATGCTGCAATGGTCATAAGTGGAAAAAATGGTCATAAGTCACTTTTTTCAGTGCCATTGTAACCTCAAACAATCACGAAATGAACGATTGTAAGTCTGAGGATTACCTGTAATTCTTTTTAACTTGAGATATTAACATCCAAAGCTTCCTTACTAAAGATGTAAGCATGGAGTTCCCTTGATCAAGATCAGCAACCAAACAAACAGACAACAAACCAAACAAAATGAATAAGTTGGAAATAATAGAAAATATTTGCAGCTTGGATTGTGGATTTTAGCAGTAATTTGTTCTCCGAGTTTGCCATTTAGCTCCCGAGTGTTTTGTTACCAGGCTAGGTAACATCTGCAGCAGGACTTCAGCTGAAGTATCTTGTTCCATTCCTCTTTAGTTTATTTAGTCTTTAGTCTTGGGTGGTGGTGTGGTCAGTTGGTCAGGTGACTGGCTATTGTTCACATGGTGCAAAAATCAACTGGTGGTGAAATAGTTGGTCGGTTGGATGGAACCAACCACCTCATCAGTCAATTTTTGCACCAGCCAGTCACATGACCAACTGACCGCATCACCATACCAGACCAATATAAACTAAAGAAAAATGGAACAAGATACTTCATCTAAGATACTTCAACTAAAGATAACGGAACACGATACTTCATCTAAAGTCCTGTTGAAGGTGTAACAAAATGTTCAAGAGCAAAATGGCAAGTTCAGACAATAAACCACTGCCAAACTGATTATGTTTCAAGCAGACCACAGGATGGTGCTAGTCTACTAGAATGCAGGGGGGAAAAATCAAAGCGATTAGAATAAAATTCAACATCACTTCAGACTGCAAGGCTTTGCAGTAATATTTATGGGTACAGAATTCCAGACCATATACTAAAATAACAAAAGACCAACACACAGCACATAAAAAGTGATAAATTTAACACAGTATTCTTAACTAAAACTTTATACCTATCAGTTTATGTAAAACATCTACAGATTATAACAAAATAACAAGATTATTTTGAAGTACCCAGTATTAGGTAAACTTCCTTAATCATAACCCTCAATATTTCTATAAGAATTGAAATCAAATTGCTACCTTATCTGAATAACTCTAGTTAAAAATTTTGCCACAGCAATTAAGAATTGGGTCATCAAGAAGATATTTAATATAAAATTGATTAGAATGTCCAAGAAGGGATTGTAAAATGGGATTAATCAAATCATTCGAGCTAAGATAAAAGCTACAATAGAGGACTAAATGCTCTATTGACTCCAGGTCACGGGTGTCAAACTTGTGGCATCACGTTGCCATCATGTGATGTTTTGTGACCTTTTTCCCCTTCGCAGAGCTGGGGTGGGTGTAGCCTGCGTGTAACACCTCTGGCCTGCGGGCCACCAGTTTGGCACCCGTGCTATAGGTCATGGTTTGTTGAAGTAATCCTCGTGTTAGGACAGCAATTGGGACCAGAATTTCAGTGACCAAGTGATGCAGTTCTAAAATGCAACATTATGCGACCACATTCGTTAGTAGCAGTGATCCCTGCAGTCCCCATTGCTGTTGTTAAGAAAGGATTGTGAGTTGATAAAAGTGAGAGCCGCCTGATGACTTCATCAAAGTCAGTGGGGAAGCAGGCAAAAATTTCCAAGTCCCAGGTAGTTCACAAGCAGACCAGCAGGTGAGTAAGTGGCTGCTTTCACATGGGAAAGGGAGGTCCATGGATAGCTGAGTAGGTGTGTTGCACAGCAGGGCCTGGGCTAGCTGCTACCAGGTTGGGTGTGTAGGTGCATGAATGGTAGCGGGCGCAAGCATGGCAAAGTTTGGTGTATTTGCTGCCAGATGGAAAGGATGCATAAGTGGCAGGGGAGATGTGGCATGGATGCAGCGAGGCTTGGGGAGGGTGCATAAGTGGCTGGGGAAGCATGGCTCAAGCCCCTCAAGGTTTGGGATGCTGCAGCTGTTATAAGCGCAAGCTGGTTGCTAAGGGCCCAAATCGGGATGATGTGATAGGATACTTCAGTGGCCAGAACTTTGAGGACTGATCATAAGTACCACTTGTTCAGAGCTATTGTAACTTGAAACAGTTGCTGAATGAGTGGTCACTAAGTGAAGAATACATGTACGGTAGATCAGGCCAAGAAATCAACTCCACAAGAAGGCTAAAACTACTTTGACTGAGATCGGCTATAATAGCAAAAATGTGCTGTCCCTCTTCCCCCTCCCCCCTGTATCCAGTGAATTAAGGAAGTATCTGAGTTGTTTCCAAATATTATCTCATGGTTCTAGACCTAAGATAAATTTTAACCCCTTTTGCCTAGGTACCAATTCCTGCAAATTTCTGTCAAGCTCATGTTCCTACCTTACACCATGTACCTGTCTGGCAGGTATATTCTGCGTATACTGTAACCTGCTATGCATGTCAGCTGTTGCTTTTGTTCACAACGGGCATCTTAAGAGTATTAGGCATTAAGGGAGGCAGCAGTGGGGGGAGAGATGGTATTATTTCCTGATTTAAAATGTGGAATATGGAGGGGGACAGGAAAGTGAAATTCATGCAAGATTAAAATGGGTGGGGTGATTTTGTTGTCAGGCCATTCTAAATGTGTTCAGCTTCATGTGTTGAGGATTTAGCTGGAAAGGATCTAGCTGAAAGGCATGTTTTTAACTGAATATGTTAATATTTGTGAATATATGTAATTTAAATCTTGGGATTAAGACCCTATTCTAATTTTTCTTTTCTAAGAGTCCCAGGACTATAGTTTTGATATTTAAAGACTATGCTCTCCTTCACTTGCTTTATGTGATAATCTTACATTGGCTGGTTATAGAAGCTTACATGGAAAAGATTTATGCAGTTAGAATTTGAGCCAACTTGAACTTTTGTCACTCATTCCCTATGCATCCTGTTATCTTTTAAATTACACGTTTCAGTTCACTAATGAAGTCCTTTAGGAACCAGATGCTTTTTCTTTCCTCGATGTTAAGGTAAGCTTAAAATAAACATTAAATGTTCTTGTAATCCCTTTCAAATGTTGCTGTGGTTGGAAATTTTAATAACTTCAGAAAAGCCACAGATTCTCCACCCTATTTTAGATACTATGCTGCCACACATGGACATGCTTGTAGTCCAGTTCTTCCCACATGGTTGTACGTTGAAAAAAAGCCGAAATATTTCACTGAGGGCAAGAGGAAATTGTAGTTAATGATCACATTTGTGATCTATGTGGCCATAACATTTCCATCATTTTCTTGCAATGTATCTGCTACGTGGTTTCACTTTGTCATAAAAAAGCATGATAAAACTTTTTGATGAGACCAAAATAGGCACATTTAAATAATATAATTGCCACATTTCTCAATGCAGTAAATAGGAAAGTGACAAAATGTTCTAAGACTATTTTAGAATGTTTAATCCAACAATTGTTTGGAAGCTGAGAGTGCGGCCTTCATTGCTGAACTCCTGATTTTGTATGTTTTTTTCTTCAGGAAGTTGAATTCCTTTCTTCATCCATTGCACAACTTAAGGTGGTACAAACAAAATATGTGGAAGCAAAGGACTGTCTGAATGTATTAAATAAAAGCAACGAAGGTAAGTAATAACTCCCTTTTTAAAATCTCTTTTCTTTTGTAATCTCAGCTCAGTCTGGAAAATGTGCTTATCTAGAACACATTGCAAAACCTACTGTATTTTTCTTCTCTATTTAGGTAAAGAGCTACTAGTTCCACTCTCTAGCTCTGTATCCTTTTTTTACAAAACAATAACATTATGGAAGATCTTCAACTTTTTAACTTTTTCTTCTTCATAAGAATATTAATTTCTAGTAATTCTAATAATTTGGCAGTGGGATTAATCTACAGTCAGTTTACTGAGGTACTATTATTTCAGTGAGCCCAAATGTGTCTTGCCACTTCTAAAACACTATTTACATAGGCTAGCTATTCTGTCACCATTTCTGATGGGAGCAAATCTAGAGGGAAGTTACCTTAGAAGTTGTAGATTTCTGTATGTTGGACTCAGAGGTTTTGTGAGAGCTTGCAAAGAATGAGGGAGGGAGGGAGGAAGGAAGGAAGGACTAATCAAAATAAGAAATCAGAATCCCTTCAGGATAATGCTATACTTTTCAGAAGAAAGCAGTTGGCATGTTTCTATGACATTGATTGCAGTTTATAATGAAGCAATAATGTGTGAACTAATGCTAGCTGGCTCTGTAGTATATTTTCTGTTGTGACTTCCACCAGTTTGTTCAACTGAGAAACAAAAAAAATGCTTCCATGGGAACTGAAAGTGTAACCTGATGACATACTAATGGTACTTGCAGAACCTTGTACCATAGAAGTTCCATTTTAAGTATTGATAAATTCTGTTTATGTACACAAAATTACAGCAATTGAAGCGATCATATACCAACACCAAAAACTGTACAAAGAAAAGAGGAAGATAAAAGTACCTTAGGATGCTCTGTTGTAGTGCAACCTCTAATTCCTACATTAGATCAAACTTCCCACTAAGAAAAAAAATAGAAAATAGCCAAAAACTATCTTTTATTTCTGTGTTTCTAATTCAAGCTCTCCAAGACAAAAATATGTTTTAAGGGGGAGAAGCATCTTTTCATTTAGCACATATTTTAGTGGAAATTAATTTCCTCCTGCAGCCGTTTGTCAAATGATATTTTTCCAGATTAGTTCTGTACCTATGATTGGATGGGACCTCTGTGACTTGCCTTGATTATAACATTTGGGATTTTTAAGACACTAGAGAAGCAAAATAAAATTTTAATTTAGAGTACATAGGTTACACAAATATAAACCTTTAAGAATCTTCTGTTTTCTTTGGAGAGCACTAGAGTTGTGTCCTTTACTTAGCTATAAAGATATGCTTCGTTTTAGGTTTGTTTTTTTTTCAACGCATAGCACGGTGTGGAGGTGTATTTTGTTGTCAGTATATTTTTAAATACAGATGGCAACCTCTGGCTCTATTAAAAAATCAGTTGTGAGTTTAGATTTGCTGAGTACTTAAAGCGGAGGCAACCAGGAAATACCAGGCTGGTATAAAGAGATCTCATAGAACTGTTAAGGTAAATCACTCAAAACTAAAGCTCCAAATAATTCCAAAAGTACCCATAACTCTATTGTTTTGCAAGTTTTATTTATGAAGAAATACCGATGCCATGCTTTATAATATTACCTCAGCTGTTATAACTATTCTGTCCAATATTGTTTCTTCATCAGCATGAGGGTTATGACCTAGCAATGCTTGGGCCTTTTTTTCTTTCTCCAATGGGAGATTTTCTCTTTGGACTAGAAATTTAATTCTTTTTTCCTCTTGATTGTGCTTGATTCTTTCCAGCTCTGGTGCTTTTCCTTAACCTTCCTTTACAGATGTATGTTCCTGGGAAGCTTTCAGATGTGAGCCATGTATTATTAGATGTAGGGACAGGTTACTATGTAGAAAAGGTAAGACATTTATCATTCCTCTGAAGCTTGTGTTAAAGATGCTGCATAATTCCAAGTAGGCAACAATCCATAATTTAACATCACAGGAAATACAGAGATCTGGTCTTCCACGATACAGGCACAGTCGTACAGGAAGTCCTTGACTTACAACTGTAATTGTTGCCAAGCTCCCAAAATATGACCATGTGACCAGGAGCTATGGCTATTGTACCTTCAAAAACACATTATAAATACTTCTGGGAAGGTCTGTCATAACTTTGAAGTGTTATTAAATTAGGGATAAGTTGAAGACTATCTGTACTTGTGATGACTTTTAGCCTAGAGACAATTCTTGTGGACAATATTTGAAGCTTTTTTTATTTGCCAAATTGAGCAGATTTTAGAATTTATCATACTGGTAAAATGAGATTTATGATTCGGGCTTTCCTAACTTGATGTCTGATAAGGGAAATAAACAAGCCTACCATCACATTAAGCACATCTACTCTTAAGCCATTCTTCCACAGCTTGAACTTCACATTGGGCCTGAATTGCTTTGTAGTTGATCTCTTCCCTTTTTGTAAATTGTACTCTGTTGATTATACATTACCTCATTAATCTCCTCTGAGCTACTTTTATGTGCAATTATGAGTCCCCTCCTCACTTGCCTTTGAGCAAGAGGCTTTAAAAGCATGGGCCCCTATTTGTATGGACCCATGAATAAGAGGCTCTTAGGAAGCCTCTCTGGTCTGATTTTTATGCAGGTTGTGAAAAAAAGGCACGTTTCTTGAGAATGTGTAAGATGCAACAAAGGTTATCTTAGAAAGAGTTAACAAAGAATTCTAATCTTGGCAGAGATAACCAAATTCAAATAGTGTTTTCATTTCATTCATTTTTATGTCTCTATAACTTTGTGTCTTTGGTCTCCACCAAAGTATCTCCACCAAAGACATGTAACTTATGTCTTTGGTCTCCACCAAAGTATCTTGTTACTGCTTAGCCCAACTGATCCCATCCCATTTCCATTATATACAGGGACAGGTGGTAAAAGGGATGGGCCATTTAGTATTCTCTGAACCTTCCAGACAACACCCAGGTCTGCCCACTGTTGACTGAAAAAATACAAGCCAAAATCTGATCAGGAAAATCATCCAAATTAATCAATCAATTTGGATTTGCCAAATTAGCAGTTGCAAGGTGCTAGCAAGGAATTCTCGGTTGACAAAGCCATTTGATTGTAAACAGTGGAATAACAACACCTTTGATTTTGGCAGACAGTGGATGAGGCTAAAGACTTCTTCAAGAGGAAGATTGATTTCCTGACAAAGCAAATAGAGAAAATCCAGCCAGCATTGCAGGAGAAGCATGCAATGAAACAAGGTAGGCCTTAGCAGCAGGCAAAAACTGAGAAATGCAAAAACTGTAAATGTAACTCCATCTGATTCTGATTATAGCCATTACTACTCAAATGCTTTCCTGACTCAGTTTGGTTTCTTTTCTTTCACAGCTGTAATAGAAATGATGAACCAAAAGATTCAGCAACTGACAGCAGCAGGTGCATCACAAATGTTGCCAACAAAAGCCTAGCAAAGATGACTCCCTTGCCCACCTATTATTTTATGATGGTCAAAGCAGCATTCCTGCTGCATGAAGCTTAAAGGGGAGGGTGGGAGGGTAAGGGGATAATTTTCTGTTTTGTTAAAATAAATTTGGGAGTTTCTGTTTTTGGGAATGATAACATCTTGAGGACCACATCTGCTCATCAGTCAATCTACTTGTTGACTTTTCAGATGTTATGTTTTGTTAGTTATGGCACCTGGAGGCCATCTTTCATGAGATGCCCAGTGAAATGCAGTGCTTGTAAATGGAATTGTACAAAATAAATAGAACAAAGCAAGTAATAATTGCATATTAACTAATGCATTGCTGCCCAGAAAGCTCTATGGCCCAACTGATTTTGTTTTGTTAAGGTTATTTTGATTTAAAGAAAGGAATGTAATCAAATTGAGTCACAACTTTAGTTTGAAAAATACTTCTGGATTTGGTGTGTATCCTGAAGGTATTGTTGGAAAATAAAAGTTAGAGACACTGCATTGTTTAGAAGTATTCCACCTATCAAGAAAAAGGGGAATAGTATGCTTTCATGATAGAGGACTAGAGAGAGGAGTGAGGCAGTGTTTGTCAATCTGTGGTCTGTGGACTCATGGGGGGCTGTGATATCATCACAGGGGGTTCACAAAGGCTTGAAGAAATGTTATGATTTAAATCTTAAGTCTTGGTGGTCTGTAGTCACAGAAGATATTTAAAGGAGCTTTGTGGTGAAGGAAAGGTTGAGAATGGGGAACTCATGAGTTTGTTTTTGAGGAAACATGATTGAGGGAGTACAAGCTAGTAAATGATTTTATATATATATATATACTGATAGTTGTTTGCATGAATAGAGTGAAGCACAGCAGAAATTTGTTATGTTTGGATGCCTGTTGTACTGAGATGTTGTAAAATTAGATTTTGATGCACATATACTTGAAATAATATAAAGGAGCCTAGATCTAGGTGCCAGGGCCAAGGAGTCCTTAACACTAGGATCCTCAGCAGGATTGACCCGGCCAGTATAATGGAAGCATACTTAAGCATAATTTAAGTGAACCATAACATGTAAACTGTGTTTTCTCTACAGCTTCCACTTAATTTTCACATGACATTAAAAGTATGCCTCCCCCAATAGTCAATAGTGATAAGTACTAGATGAAGACATATTGAGCAGTGGTACCTTCCTTCTGCATATGACTTTTGAGGCTGCAGTTAATGCAGGGAGTGGGCATACACATTTCAGGCCCTAGAATGTCAGTCAAATCCAGATTGGGATAAAATACAGTTAAGACAACTCATTTAATTAGAACTTTTTCAAATAAATCAAAATAGGAAGGGCTACTATGAGATAAATATTTTCAGATTTCTGGTTCCACAAATGCAAGGAAAGAGCAGCTTCTATAGGCAACTTCATCTAAGTCCGTTTTTCTTCTTTTGCATCCTCAGCAATGCAAAAAGGAGATGGGACAGGATCACAACTTACAGTGGTTCTGCTCTAACTGCATTTTTCAGGAGGCAAGAAGTCTTGTTTTTTTCTTTAAAGACTTTTCGCTTCTCACTCAAGAAGCTTCAGCTCCAACAGGATAGTGGGGAATGGAAGGATTTATATTCCTTGCAAACAGCTGGTCATTTGCATCCTTTTAGAAGGTCATCCTGAGGGTTACCTGAATAGTGCTCCTGGTTCCTGTGGTCTGCATTTTTCTCTGGAAATCCATTCCTACTCTTACACCATTCAAAGGGTAGTCATCCCTTTGTATAGCTAAGTCTGTAGAGAGTCTCAGCCATCCAGGCCATGGTTGTCCCAAAGGTGCTTTTTCAGGAGGCAGCTGGACTTTCTTGATTTTTCTTTGAAGGCATTTTGTTTCTCATCCAAGAAGCTTCTTCAGCTTCTATCCTGTCAGAGCTGAAGAAGCTTTTTGGATGAGAAGCAAAACATCTTCAAAGAAAAAACAAGAAAATCGAGCTGCCTCCTGAAAATATACGTTTGAGATAATCATGACCTGGATGATTGAGAATCTCTACAGACTTTTCATCTCTACAGACTTTTAGCTATACAATGTGGGATAAACACTCTTTGAATGATGGAGTAGGAATGGATTTCCAGAGAAAGACTACAGGAACCAGGAGCACTAGTCAGCTGACCCTGAGGACACAGATAAATCTCCAAATGCTTCAACAACCCTGTAAAATGGGTGTCAAAGTTGCAGCCCATGGGCCAGATGTGTCATGCTGGCCATGCCCATGCCAGGTTTAGCAAAGGAGAAAAAAGTCATACGTCACATGATGATTCTGTGATGATGCAAGTTTCACACCCCTGCTCTAAAAGGATACAAATTACCAGTTGTCTACAAGGAATATAGATTCTTCCATTCCCCGCTATCCTGTCAAAACTGAAGAAGCTTCTTAAATGAGAAGTGAAATGTCTTCAAAGAAAAACAGGTCTAGTTGCCTCTTACTGCCTGAATGACTTTCATGGGTTTACAAATTCTGCTGCCAACTCTTGCCTTTCCTTTTTCGGATCTAAGTCACATTTTAGTGTTGTCGTTGAGTTATTAAAAGTTAACTACAACAAACACACGACTGTTTCTGGCTGAGGTAGGTCATAGCCACTGGTAGTCCAAGCTAGTCCAGTTCTGTTTTTAGAATGATAATCCCATACTCAAAAGTTGGAATATCTCAACTAGCAGATGCCTGTCAAAAATGGAACACCACGCCATACTTACAAGCTTTCCTGGAATCTCTCAATTGGCCACTGTTAAAGGAATAAAGATACAGTTTTGATTCCTGAGAGGCAAATCCAGGCCAGTATTCTATTCCAGAGAGATCAGATGGGTGTTTATTAAAAACCCTACAAGCAGAAAATAAATACATCAACAACTCCATAAGCTGACTGTAGAACCTGCTGTCATTTGTCCATCTCACAATAGTCTTTATTAATACTCCCCAGTCCTTTTTGGATTAATGTTTCTTTGTCTCATTTTATTTATTAGTATTTTTTCTATCATTCCTTTATTACTTTAGAAATATTTCAAGGCAGTGAGTATACATCATACTCCTTCCTCTTGTTTTCTGTAGAACAACCACCCTGTGAGGTAGGGTGGGCTGAGTGATTTGCCCAAAGTCATTCAGCTGGCTTACATGCCTAAGTCAGGGCTAGAACTCACAGGAGAAATAGAAACGGGTAATACTCCTTACCAATAATAAGAACAGACCATTCCTGCTCTCAAGAAAACTTCTTTCAAAAAGCCCAAATATTTTGTAGTCCATATCTGTTCAATATGTCTTTTTAATATAGTAGCTCCCACAATCATAATTTACTCTTCTGCTGTATGCCTCCACCTTTTCAGCAATGTGGATCTATTGTTGATTCAATGTTTGGCCCATATTCCATTTCTGACACACTTTGCCTAGTTTTCTACTGAAAAGATAATCATAAAGAAACTAAGAGTGAAAACAACTGAGATTAGGGGATACAAAACACTTTATTGCACAAAATGGATTTCAATCCTCTGATTCTTCCACTCTTCAGTGTCCTCACTTTTTCCCCACTTCACATACCTTTCTAAAGAAAAATAATTCAAAGGTACTTCTTTGATTTTTTTCCTTTGAAATCCCAATAAATCTTAGATTGACTGAAGATCTGATTTCTTCTCCCACCTCAAAAATTCTTATGGCTTCTAACTAAAAACTTTATTTACAGTAGCAGCCTACTAATTCTCAGATGGTCAGTGAGAACTATTTTTTGATCCTGCCTCACAAGACAGATTAAGATCTGGACACAAAACAGTTTTTCTTCCAACAAATAAACCAGAGTCCTGAGTTCCAAGCTGAATTTCCTGCCTCCTCCCCTTCTTGCTACTCCCTTGTTGGATACACTGGCTCACACGGGGCCTTTGGTCTGAGCAAGCAAGATCCAGGATGCAGAGTCACGCTGGATCCCAAACTATCCTCAGTCTCCAGGCTACCAGCCTGGGCATCACTCATAATTCACATCCCACCAGAGGGAGAAACCCTCAATGCACAAATATCGGTTTGTGTACTCGCTTGTGGCGGATAAGGGTAGTGCTCTTGGTGAAACATTCCCCACATTCCACACAGATGAAGGGCTCTGATGGGATAGCCCCGTGATGGGTAATGCGGTGGCGTTCCACTTCTGAAGGAGCTCGGAAGCGTTGTCCACATTCTGGACATGGGTGGCCAATGGGGGAGTCAGTGTCATGGCGCAAACGCTGGTGCTTGATCAGGCCAGCACTGTGTGCAAAGCCTCGGCCACATTCGGGGCAACGGAACGGTCGGGCCCCCGTATGTGTTCGCCGGTGTTTGGCCAGGTTCTTGCTTTGTGTGAAACTGCGACCACAATCCCCACACGTGTAAGGACGCTCTCCAGTATGGATGCGCTGGTGCTGGATCAGGTTGGAACTCCAGCTGAAGCTCTTGCCGCAGTCACGGCAGACGTAAGGCTTCTCGCCGGTGTGGGTGCGTCGGTGCTGCACCAGGTGCGAGTTCTGAGAGAAGCTCTTGCCGCAGTCTGTGCAAGTGCTGGGACGCTCGCCGGTGTGCGTGCGCTGATGCCGTAGGAGTTTTGACCAGTGGCTGAAACTCTTGCCACACTCGTTGCAAATAAAGGGGCGCTGTTTGCTGGATAAGGAGACAACACTGTTTGCTACAGCCATATCGCCCTCACCATAGTTGCCGGAGACAAACAGATTCCCCTGCCTTTCTAAAGGAGAGGCTTCCTGCTGTGAAGTTGCCCTCCAGGTGGGTTGTCTATTCTGTATTGTAGACTGGATGGCTTCATGCTTCAAATCATCTTCACTCTTGCACACCACGCCTCTGTCAGCTATTGGAGGGGAGAAATGCTTTGTTAAGAGATCTGGGTTTCACAAAAAAAGAACTCACTGCCTCTTGTGCAGTGGGTTAGGAGTGGGAATCTCTGGCCCTTCAGGTACTACCAGATAATCACTTTCATCTTGTCTAGCCATGGTCCACACTTCCTGGGAGTTGCCTGAAAGAGCAACACCTGGACAACTAAAGGATCCCCATCTCTGCTACACACACCACTTTAAAAGTCTTTTAAAAATCACCTTTAAAAGACCAAGACAAAAACAAAAGCTAAAATTTTGATTCAATTGAATTTGAAGGTAATTTGTTCAGGTAATATGATTATGCCCTGTACATGAAATAATTTCCTCCTCTCAATATACTTGATGGACTTCTGTCAGTGGCAGTTTTTGAAAGGATTCTGTTCCACTTCTAAGATTTCATCCACTGTACCCTCATCTAAAAAGCTAAACCAGGAGTCGTGAATGCTGGATTGAAATCTATTCAAATTGCAGAACTTGCATGGAATCTTAATGTAATCTTATTTATCTGTTGGGATTGCTCTTCAAAAAGGAAAAATAGAGAACTTATGCCACTTAGAAACTTCTTGGAGGAAAAATAGAATAAAATATTTACAATTCAACCTACCTATACACCTGAGAGTCCCATTAGGTAGACTATGAATTCAACTTCACAGAAAGGCTAAAATTATTTGGCTGGAATAACAGAAACTAGCAAGACTAATAGGGCTCATTCCTCTTCCTCCTTACAGTTCAGTCAACTCGGGGCATCTGCCTAAGCTGCTTCTGAAAGTTATCTAGATAGTATGAGTTTAAAAACATGCTGTAGCCCCCTACAGCTATAGAGTTTGGCAATAGAATTTGTGTATCTCAGGTCACATATCTTACTTTGTACAATGCCCTAGTTTCTCACCTACGTAGATTCTCCTTATAGTCCCACCATTATCTGAGCCATGGATCTCTGCAATGCCAGGATCTTCATGTGCCATCTCAAAATGAGGATTTTCAAGTCAGAATGTATCTAAGAAAGACAGACAGACAGAATAGGAGAGGGAGAGGGAGGAGGGAGGGGAAGGAGCAGGGAAGAGAGATTTATTAAGCCACAATTATTTCCTCCCTCCCCTCCTACCATTTGGGTAAAAACTAGTCAAACTGATCAAATTCATTATATATACTTTGTGCTGCCTCATTTCTGGGGTTCAAATCTCGTTTGGCAATGTACTTATCCAAGCCAAAATACATCCTTGTATTTTGCCCAAGCCGAAATATATCCTTGACACACTGTATAGAGAATTCTAACATTTTAAACTTGATCTCCTTGATAACAAATGAGGTTCTTCCTACCTGCACCACAGATGGGCTAGTGAATCAGACACAGTAAAGTGTCTGAATTATTGGGATGCTATACAATTGGCCAAATTTTAATAAAAAAGGCTTTCCCTTTTTTGCCTTGGCAAATAGGGGAACCAATTTAGTTTAATCTTATAGGCACCCCTGGCACTGATTTGAAAATCCTGGAGCAATATGTCCAAAAAAGTCCAAGTTCACTGTTGCAATAAGCTTTGGTTTGCTTAATTATGATCGATAACCAAGCCAAAGTTAGCTGGGTTCACACAAGTGCTATATCATAAAATATAATTTTTAATCACAGTGCCTGTATTTGCACAGAACTTAAAACTAAATTGATTTCCTTAAAGCTCAGGATACTATACTTTTTCTCTGCTACTTCCGTATCTTTTGATCTCCATCCCCACCACTACCACACTTCCCTCTCCTAGTGCACCGCCCAGAGATTGCCCTGGAGAGTAAGGATTTATTCTCTCGTCTTCGTTACTCTAACCTAGCAACCCCTAACCTGGTGGAGATGGGCTTTGGGGCTGCGCCCCTCAAGCACAACTTTTAAATGACAGCTTTCTCTTTTAACTCGGGGTGGCCATCTTGCGAGCAAAGAAAGCCTCGTCGTTTGGGGCAGCCCGCCGGTTGTGCGAGAGAAACGGCTTGCCTAAACCGGGTGTCAAACGTGGCTTTCATCGTTGGAAAACCACCACAGTTTCCAGAGAGGTGGAGGGGAGAAAAGGAGAGAGGTCGGGGAGAGGGGAGGGGGGGGTGAGGGATAAGGAAACTCTTCGTTCAAGCTGGCAGCAGAAACGATCTGATCCCAAACAAATAATGCGACCGGGGTCCTGCGCTCGATCGGGCAGAGGCAGAGACTGAACGGCGAGCAGAAANCCCCCCCCCTTATTTACGCCCCCCGCGCGGATGATTCCCCCCCCCCCCGATTAAAACTCACTTTTGCCCCGGATGAAGGAACCCCAGTCACGTCCCCCCCCCCGGGCGGGAGGAACCAAGCCACCGCAAACGGCTCTCCTGAAGCCCAATTCTCGGCTCTTGGGGCTGCTGGGTAGAGGAAGGTCCCCGATTAATTTGACCCCCTATTCTTCCTCCTCCTCCTCCTCCTCCTCTCCGCTGTATTTCCTGGTGATCGCTAGGAACTGGGAGCTCTATGGTTGAAGGGCGAGCGTGCGGCTCGCACGGTCTTCATTCAAGGCGAGGGTGGAAAACGAGGAGGTGGTCCAGCTCCTGTTCACGGTTTTTAGGCCAAAGGAAGGGTTGAGTGCATTTCCGCTCCTCTCAGGCTGGATGCAAATTTGCAAGGCTGCCTGCGCCTCCAAGTTACAGTTGGAAGAGGATTATCTCAAGATTCCCGGGATTGCAAATACGGAGCAAGGTTTGGGGCGTTGGTAGCAAAATCGTGACCGATCCCGGAGGGGAAAACGGGGTGTGTGTGTGTGTGTGTGTGCGCGCGCGCGTGTGTGTGCATAGGCTGCACGGACTGCTCGTTCCGCGGAGAATCCGTGCGGATGAAACTGGTTTTTATGGGCGCATCGCTGGGATGAACGGCGGCGGGGCGTGCAAGGAACGGCAGGCAGGCAGGCAGGCAGGCGGAAATAAATGGGGCTCTCCCTTTTCTGAACGCGATGGTCGTGTGGGTAGAAAGCAAAAAAGAAAGGCCGAAGATAAACTAGCTTGTTGCACTTGCGTTTTTGTCTCTTGTTTTATTCGGGCATGGCTAACTCGAAGGCCGGTCCCACTGGCCGACGGACGCAAAACGTATGGCTCAAGGACACAGCGGACGAGCAAAATTTCGGGGGTGGCTCCATCCGTTGTCATCCGCTGAAAAAAGTGCTGAAAAATTTGCCATAAACAGCAACGGAAAAGAACGGGAGGTGGGTAGTAAGTAGCGGGGATGTTAAGCGGCTGTTCATAGGAAGCCTAGCGGATGACAGTCGGATGGAAGTGGATGACACCTCCGAAGGGCTTCCGGGGGAGAATTGCGAAGCGGACGCATAGTGGATGAAGCAATGCATCATGTACGCCTAAAGGAAAGAAAGGGATGCTGCGCGATGTATATCGGATGCAAACCGTTAACTCGCATCCTTTCTATTTCCGTGCTACTAACGCTGTGTAGATGTTCCGTGTACCTTTTTGGTTTCCTCCCTCTTTCCATTTTCAGCTGCAGCGGATGTGATTGAGGGGGATGCCCAGAGGACTGCCAGAAGAGGGATAGCAGCGGACGTTCTTAATGGCATGATAAACGGACATTAGAACATATGTTGCTCGGTATTGTTGCGGGATTTACATCGTACACGGCGGAAAGTTCAATCCGTTCACAAAGTTTGTTGCGCTCAAAACTTCTTGGGCGGTCATGAAATCACAGTGACGGAATTAGAGCGGTATGAAACACGTATGCAATGAGTACACAAACAGATGACATAGCGTTTTCCAATGGATGGCAAGCTTTTTTTTAATGTTTACATCCTCTTCTGCATCTGTAGTGCAGTGGGACAGGGCCTTACTGCTTTTCATATAACTTTCTGCAACCTGTGCCCTCGGAAGTTGTGGAAGTGCCATCACTTGAGACTCTCAAGAAGAGATTGGCCTGCCATTTGACAGAAATGGTGTAGGGTCTCCCGCTTGGGCGGGGGGGGGGTATTGGACTAGATGACCTACAAGATCCCTTCCAACTCTGATGATCTGTTATCAGATCAACCCTGGATTAAGCATTAACCCAAATAAGCATCTGCTTAGGGGATCAAGGGAAAGGAGGGGCAGTATTGTGCTCAGCTTTTTCCTCTAGCAAATCATGCTCTTAACTCTTTCATTGCAATTTCTCCTAAAATAACAATCTTACTAGTCTATAACAATCTTACTCGCAATACTTTACAAGTATTGAAAATTTGCAGTTTTTATTCTATTTTCACATTATATTAAATAATGTGTTCTTATTGTTATCTGATGTAAAATATTTTTTTAAAAAGTTTATATTTAATATTCTGGAGTTCTGGAGTTCAACTGAGGGATGGCCTGGAAGAAAACTAAGTTTTTAATCTCTTTATTTCACCTTTGGCACTTGCTGAATCTTAAATGTTTTGTCATTTAACATTGGAAGGGCCAGGGACTCTTATTGGACTGTGCTTAGGGCATCAATTGACCTGCTCCAGATGATACAATTTCCCAAAGCAGTGAAAAATTTGGACCTTCAAAGTTTTGCGTGCATTACAGGTACAATAGTCCTTGACTTATGACCACAATTGAGCCCAAAATTTTCTTGCTAAGCAAGACAGGTAAGTAAATTTTGTGACATTTTATGACCTTTTTTGCCACAGTTCTTAAGTGAATCACTGCAGTTAACTTAGAAACATACAGGTAGTCATCGGCTTAAAAACAGTTCACTTAATGACCATTCGAAGTTACAACAACATTGAAAAAGTGACTGACCATTTTTCACACTTATGACCATTGCGGCATCACATGGTCACATGATTTATATTCGGATGCTTACATTTATGATGGTTGCAGTGTCTCTGAGTCATGTGATCGTCTTGCAGTTTTCTGATAAGCAGTCAATGGGGAAACCAGATTCACTTAACAACTGTATTACTAATTTAACAACTGCAGTGATTCACTTAACAGCTGTGGCAAACAAGGTCATAAAATGGGGCAAAATTAACTTAAGTTTCTCACTTAGCAACAGAAATGTTGGACTCAATTGTGATTGTAAGTTTAACACTACCTATATTGTATTTCATGAACAGAACATCTGTAATCCTCCTGAGGTTTTTTTAACAGTTTCTTTATACATTTTCTCTTTATATACATAAGTGCTTTGTGAACAGCTATTGTCTGGATCAGTTTGCTTACATAATAGTACTTTTCTAGTTCCTAATTTCTACCTCTATTATCCACCTCCTGCTGTTTTTTAATCTACGTGGCTCATACCAATTTTGATGACCATGGCCTAAATTTGCCCGCCACGAGTATCCTGTCTAAATTAAAATTTCACAATCAGAGCCATGTCCCAGTTAATGTCAACTGCTGGGAAATAAATGTGAGGAGCTAAGCTCTTTCAGGATGATTATAATAAGCCTCATGAAAAGTATCCAGTCCGTCACTGGAATTAATGTTAGGTGGGACAAAAATGGATCTTTTGTTTCATCAAGCAGGACTATTCTGTTCTAAACATTATTATAACTGCAGTTTTAGTTTCCATTATATCAATCTTAAACTATGCTGATTAGGGATGATGGGTGTCTAACACCTGAAGTATATTTTCACCAGATTGGGACAGCCTGCTTCAGTCAGATATAAATCATTTGTAAGCTGCTGTTCTGACTTGTAGGATATAATATTTCTGTCTCATAGTGATTTGAGCTGCTCTCTCTTATTTAGCATCCTATTCATTTGTTTTAATTAATTCTCATGAAATCTAAGCTGCTAGTATTCTTATGACATAAATATTGCTTGCAGGTTAGAGTTCTAAGGCAGTGATGTTATCTAATTGGGTAATTATTTGCAAACAACCAAACTCAAAGAGCACCAAGGATTTCACAGTGCTAAGAGTTGCTAACTGTCAGAAGAGGAATAAAAAGATGGCACTTCTTGCTACTTAATAGTTGGTTACCTAAATGAGAATGAATGGCAAAAAAAAGTTAAAAAGAAAAACTTGAGGTTTTTTCATCCATTATAAATTTCTAAACTACAAAATCTAATCTACAATTTTTATAGTGTCAATAAATCTTGTCACTTTCTGATCTCTTTTTCTGTTTCTTGTTTCAACAAACAGCTCCCTCTCTCTGCATGCAATGAAACGGGCTGAAATGTATGAATTAGTTTTTAAGGTGTCTCAGGACTTTTTCAACCTAAGATGATAGGCAAATTTACTGCTTACAAGTAAAAAGGAAAAACTCAATAACACTATTCCTTTCTCCATCTTCTATGGCAGTTTTAAGATTTTCCATCAATTTTACAATTTGCAGCCATTCTATTAGATATGAACTGAAAGAAATGGAGCAATTAAACAATGCTAAAACTAGGATTCCCCCTCCAATGGTTTATTGAGCAAGCCATAGTGGCTTTGTTTACACAAAAAAACTAAATCTTCATTCCCTATTCTTTTCCTTTATAGAGATGTTTATATCATCATAGAATGCCTTGTGTGAATAAGAAAATTTGGGAAGGGTGTTATTACATTATTGGATTCCCACCCTCAAAAGTAATAATGCATCTGTGTAGTTTATAGAACATGCTTGTGATCTCAGTCCAGAGCACTACTGTGCTCGTGGATATTTTTCTTGGTGGATATCAGGATATCCACCTTCCTTGATTTTTGGTATTAAAAAATGTCAGGTATGAAAGAGCAGGTCCACATCCACAAAGAATTCAGGGCTGTGGAGGCTTGATGTAATCCACTTGGGGTCATGTAGAGTGCTAATCCCTCTTTTCACTCCACCCCAGGGCTCTGCCACTTCTACTACACATTGTAGATTAAGAAACTGGAGCTAGAATCCAATATTGTCTGATTTTGAAAAATACTGAAGTAATCAAATGGTTTAATTCAAAGTGTACTCACCTCCCGTCTCCAAAACAAAAACACATAAAAGATGGGGAAATATGGATGACATGTTGGCGGAATCTAGAGATGATGCTATTACTGTATTCTCCATTCTGCTGAACCAGGTGTCATGGTTCCGAGTAATGCTCCCAACCAGTTCAAGATTGAGGCCTTGGCTTCCTCAAAAATCCAGTTTATTGAGTACATCATATCTGCATGAGCCGCATGGTCAAAGATGAAACCAACACTGAATAGTTCTCATGTTTTTGATGCAGTTAAAGAATAGATACTGGCTACCCCCTCATGTCACAGGTCATATTGGCCAACCAAGCAGATGATGAACTTCTCAGCATTCCTTCTTGCAGTTGCTAGGGCACTGATTTGGCCTTGGTTCTCAGGAGCCTTATCCTTGCAATGCCTGGCACATTGGAGGAAAACATTCTACATTCCATAAATCCCCCCCCCCCGAAGTATGGCAACTAAGAAANCCCCCCCCCCCGAAGTATGGCAACTAAGAAATGAAGCAAGAAAAATATGTCTTCAGCTAGAGTCATTATGAGAGTTGATACCAGGTATGTAACGGTGACAACCGTTTGCAAATGGGTAACCTTCATCTTGCACATATTTTCAAAATCCTAGATAACATCACCTGTGCAAAAAGCTGGGGGCTCTAATCTGAAATATGTTTCACTACCTCTTATTGAAGCATCATGGAGGGGGAAAAGTATCCAGTTAACTATTGTCTAGAAGTTGCAACTTAGCTAAGTCATAAACTAGTTGAGAAACTAAATCATTTGGGTTGTTGCAAGATGGTTGCTGGATGGATAGATGGATGGATAGAGTGGGGCACAGAGGCAGAACCAAATGACTGGGCTAACCCAGCCTGACTCTAAAAACTAAGGCAGAAAAGAGTTCCACTGAATCCAATGTCACTTCTAAAGCCCCTGTCACACAGCACCAACGGATGGAAAGAGGATGTAAAACAGAGAAAAAAACTTGCCATCCGTTGGTTAACGCAATGCATCCGTTCTGTACTCACTGCGTCCATTTTTCATCCTCTATCCGTCCAGCATCCGTCTACTGAC
>BHFT01028277.1:0-40314 GCA_004320025.1 Laticauda laticaudata | reverse complement strand
TCAGCAGCCCCACTCCAGCAACCTCATCCTCTGTTCCTTCCTCAATATATATTGCCTCCTCTCCCGTTGCTTGCATGTACGCCCTCTTCCTCCCTTTGGGAAGGACTAGATGGGGCCCGGCATCAGAGGGCGCTCCCAGGTAGTAGCGGGCTGCCTCCTCCACACCACCACAGCAGCAGCACCAGCAGGATCATTTCATCATCATCATCATCACCAGCCAAGGATCATAATAATAATAATCGATCCATCAGCAGCAGCAGCAGCAGGGAATCATCATCCATCAGCAGCAGCACCACCAGCCACCCAGCACCAGCACACCAGTAGCGATCAGGGATTCAGCAGCAGCAGAGTAAGCAACCAGGCAGCGCCAGCAAGACCAGGAAGCACCGAGCAGACAGAACACAAGCAGGATGAGCAGGACGAGCAAACCAGGAGCACGAGCAGGACGAGCAGGATGAGCAAGTCCAGGAGCACGAGCAGGACCAGCCAAGGACCAGCAGGACCAGGAGCAGCTTCAGCAGAGTAAGCACCACAGAGCACCACCGGCAGGAGCAGCTTCAGCAGGTAAGCACCAGCAGAAGCACACCGGCAGTGAAGCAGCACAGCAGAAGCTCTCAGCACCAGAAGAGCGAGCTGCGAGTACTTGTCCGAGGCAGTAGAAAGCTCCAGGCAGAAGCAGACAGGACAGGGGGTGAAGAGGGTGGCCCTGTCCCTCTTGCAGGGATGGCAGCATGTTGCTGAGGCTTTCCGCTTCTCCCCATGGTTGTGGGGATGCTGCTGGAGGAAAGCTGCAGGGCAGGCTTGCAGGCACCAAGGCTCGGCAGGAAGGCTGGCAGGAAGGGCTGGAAGGCAAGGCTGGCAGCAGGCTTGGCAAGCAGCAGAGAGGCAAGGCTGGCAGGGAGGCTGGCCAGGAGGCTTGGAAGGCAGGGCTGGCAGGAAAGGTTGGCAGAAAGGCTTGCAGCAAGTCTTGCAGGCAGGCATGCTGCGGCAGGCAGGCAAGTACTCGATTGTATCTTGGCAGCAGGTCTTTCCTCTTGAAATGCTGGGCCACGTGCGAGCTGCTGCCCTTTATATCCATGGGCTGATGCCAATAATCCCCCCCCCGGCATGCGCAATTAATCAAGCATCCGGCTAGGCTTCTTGTGTGCATCCGCTAGGCTTCCGCTCTGCACCGCTTCATCCGTTCCGCATCGCCTCTGCATCCGCTTTCATCCGTTCCACATCCGCTTGCTGAGCCCCCCGGGAAGCCTAAGCAGATGTTGCATCCGCTCTCATCCGCTTGCATCTGCTGGGCTTTCGTTCCGCATCCGCTTTCCATCCGCCTGCATCCTCCCCCCCTCGTTTCCTTTCTGTGTTATTCCGCTCTGGTTATGCAAATTTTGCCCCTTTTGAGAGCGGATAACAACGGATGGAACATTTTGCTCGTCCGTTGTGTCTGTTTTGCATCCATTGGGCAGTGTGACAGGGCCTTAACTGATTCCCATATCCTTGCTTTTTCAAGGCCAGATGTGGGAAACAATGAAGCCTGGTGGCATCTAGTAAAGTTTTGAAATAATTATGGAATCTAGGTCAGACAGAACCAAATAGGAAACTAACTTTGATTTTGTGAAAGATTCTAGTTGGAAATATTTGAAATGATGCTAAATATAACCTAATCTTGAATAGCTTCAGTAAGTTAATAGGCTGATTAAAAGACAACAGAATCCATTTTCAGTTTGAAGCACTTTGAAGGCATTTCACAGCACATAAATCTTTATGTTGATGTTAGACATTAACATAAAGAAGTTGTCCTAGTGAACTTTCAAGTGATCCCGTGGAATCCCAGCACCCAATACTGTTCAGGAAGCTGAGAGAGTAATCTATTGTGTCTGGAGTCAATGATTTAACTTGCAGGTTTTTTGGTTTTTTAAGAAAAGGCTGTAGTGTGCTTGAAAAAAAAAACCCACTCTCTACCTTGTCAGAAAGTCAGAATTTATTAATACAGACATTTGACTACTGCACAGTTTTATCAGTTTGATAAAGGGTAAATCATTAAAATTAAACAGAGTGCATCTCCAGAATATGTAGTTTAGCAGAGTTTCTGCATAAACTTTAATGGAAGTGTAGGTTTAGCTTCATAATTTTGAATGAAAGCCTCAAAGACTTTTTTCAGCAATCTCAGGTTATATTTGATACCTGACTGTTGCTAAAATAATGAAATAACAGTTTACACTGTAAGAAGGCATTA
The DNA here is from genome assembly GCA_004320025.1 of Laticauda laticaudata. Classification (NCBI taxonomy): domain Eukaryota; kingdom Metazoa; phylum Chordata; class Lepidosauria; order Squamata; family Elapidae; genus Laticauda; species Laticauda laticaudata. The sequence continues at coordinate 38,087 of BHFT01028277.1, read as the reverse complement.
CTTTGCCATAAACTGTGTTGAATTTTCTCCTGGGAGCCTCTCTGCATTCTGATTTTTCATCTTATTTTTAAGCTTGTTTTCATTTCCCTTGAGATTAACAGGTGAACTAGCAAGTTATACTGGAGGCACAGTGAGACACTGGGCAAGAATCCAGATTTTCATCTAGATTTTCCCTGACAGATAGTGAAAATGAAACATCTAGCAATTGTTATTTTTCCAAGTCTGTTTGAAGGGACCATTCAAGTGATTCAGGACTGCAGGTTTGTTAAAGGTGGGACAGAAAGTTGTTTTACTGACAAATTTCTTCATATAAAATGCTCTTCTACTTGGTTATTTAGCAGGCTTTCATGAAAAAAGGAAAGCCAGTCTGATGCCATCACGTTCCTTCCTTTTCCCATATAGTTCAAATAATTTTTTGCCTTGTTAGTATGATGAAGTTATGATTAAATTTATGAATATGTAATATGCCTAATAAAAATCTATTACATCTCCTGTAATCCAGTATATTTATTTTAACTAAAATTTAACTAACATTAAAAAAGCAAAAGTAACTATACACTAACATGAAATTGAACAGCTGGATTTTAAAAAATGTTTTCAGTTGATGAAAATCTTGCCGCAGAAAGCAGTGAATTTGCCTTTACTAAGGGCTTTCAGTCAAAGATTGAATGTCATCTGTCAGAGATGATACAATCAATTCTGTACTGAGCAGGAATTTGGAATAGATGATCTCTATCAGAGGTCTCTAAACTTGGCAACTTTAAGACTTTAAGCATAAGTGGTTGGAGAATTCTGATCTCTAGAGTCACTTTGTTGAAATTCTCTTTATCATATTGTAACAGCTGCAAATATCAATATTCTGTTATTGTTTATTTCCTTAACTTTATATTTTGGCAAGATTTTCTGTAGCATCAACAAAAAGCTTACATCCTTTGAGACAAGTCTGACTTGAGGTAATTTTATAAATAGGGATGTGCAGTTTTCTTGACAGCAATACCAAAGTGGTTTGCCACTGCCCTTTTCTGCATTTTTTTTACTTTAATTCTTCTTTGCTCTGCAGTCTTCCTGAAGAAATCTTCACCTTATGTGAAAACAAATAAGTTGATACTCTCATAATCTGCTTTCTCTATAGCTGCTTCATGCTGTGTAATTTTTTGCCAGTAAAGAGCCAATATTTGCTCAAGATATTGTCCTTACATTTGGGAAAGTCAGCTGCTAGTCTGTTCTCAACTGCAGAAGATACCTGGGTAACTGTGGGCCAGGTTTTTTTTTTCCAGACCAACCAACTTCGCAGGATAAGGTAGTTGGGAGGGTGGTGTAGCAAGTTTAAGACTTGTGGACCAACTCCCAGAATTCCTGAGCTAACATGACTGGAGGAGGATTTCTGGGAGTTGAAGTCCACAAGTCTTAAAGATGTCAAGTTTGAAGACCCCTGCACTAAATAATATTGCCTTGATATCTGAATGAAAAGGCAGGATTGAAATAAAACATACAGTACCTATTTTTGTACATTTTTTCCCTTAAACTATGTTCCATTTTTAATTTCATAGTCTTCTAGTATACAAATCCAGGAGTTTCTTCCATGCAAAGTAACTTAGATTTACCCTGATAAAGAGATTTGTACACAGACAGTGACACGATTCTCTTCAATGAAATGAAGTAGGGATGCAGTTTACCTCAATAAAGCAATTGGTTGCTTGACAAGTCTTCTTTCAGACATCTTCCTCAATGAAAGTTGAAATTTCCCAAATAGAAGTAGTTCAGGATGTCTCAAGATGCAGCCACTGTAGAATCTGCCCATTTTGGAAACCCTTCAACTCATGGTCTGTAGTGATTCTCAGTCATCCAGGTCATGGTTGTCCCAAGGCTGCTTTTTCAGGAGGCAACTGAACTTTCTTGTTTTTTTCTTTTGAAGACATTTCTCTTCTCATCCAAGAAGTTTCTTAAGCTCTGACAGGATAGTGGGGAACAGAAGGATTTATTTTCTTTGCAGACAGCTGGTCATTTGCATCTCTTTGGAGGGTCATTGAAACATTGGAGGTTTATCTGTTCCCTCAGGGTCACCTGAGTATTGATCCTGGTTCCTGTACTCCACAATTTTTCCTCTGGAAAAGGACCCTCTGAAAGGATGCAAATGACCAGCTGTCTCCAAGGAATATAAATCCTTCCATTCCCCACTATCTTGTCAGAGCTGAAGAAGCGTCTTGGATGAGAAGCAAAACATCTTCCAAAGAAAAAACAAGAAAGTCCATCTGCTTCTTGAAAAAGCACCTTTGGCATCTTCAACTCGTGCCAAGGCTATAAGCAAGATCTGCAGGGGAAGATTAAAAAAAAAATCATATCAGAAGTTGTGCCATGGGAACAAAGCCTCGTCTAATTTTTATGTGTATTGATTATGGGACTTCTGGATGGATAGCCCTAAATATCCCTAAATATCCAACCCAAAATAAATGTTCCAGAGTGATGTATCCTTTTTCACCTCCTTGACAGAAATGAATTTCTTCTTTTACTAATTGCAAGCTACTAGGTAATCACTGGAGAAAAGAAAGGTATCTATTAATACATTGTAGCATTTTTGTAAAAATAAAAAATACAGCAAGTGGCCAACTTTGACCATCATCTATCCCTTGTCTGAAATATTTATATCTGTTTACCAAAAAAAAAAAAAAAAGCCTCTTCCATCTNAAAAAAAAAAAAAAAAGCCTCTTCCATCTTTCACTGTTGAAAATATTTGGCATGCTTTAGTTTTATCAGGACAACTAGTTGTCATTTCCCTTGTCTTTCAAAAAAACAGTGATACAGCTAGATCTGCTGCACAAAGACCCAACTGAAAAGCCAGATGTTTAGTGCTCTGCTTAAATTATGTCTGTTGATCCAGAATCCTGCATTTTACCTGCAAGTCTGAGATGCTGACACTGCTACCATGGATACTGTTAGCTTTGGTCCTCCAGCTTGGAAAAGATCAGGCTGATAGCAGAAAGGGAGGTCATGTTCATAGCACTGTGATTTATTATTTACAGTGCAGGAAAGTGAAGACCAATTAAGTAGTTTTATCTTTCTGAAGCAGCATCTGTTTAATTTATTATTTCTCTCTTGTTGCTGAAACAGTAAGGTTGGTAAATGGGGGGTCAGTTGCTGTGGTTACTTGATGTAACTCTTCTTGTTGCTCCGGTTGACTCATTATGATTCATACAAATGTATTTATATTTCACATTGAACAGAAAATGAGTACTCCCTTTCAAAGGGACAGGGTTTCTCAATTTCTTTTATGCAGCTTAACATGTTTGCCTCCACCACACAACAGAAGTGGGTTGCTTTTCTCCTTTTAAAGTAAATTAAAGCATCTGTTATGTTTGTTTCTTCAAATAACAGGTCATCTGAATCCTGTCGGAAGGGGTATGAGAGGGTAGCATGCAAGGAAAACAAGATCTCTGCATGCACACACACACACACACACACACACACACACACACACACACACACACACCCTGTTCAGCTACAGCATTAAATATTAGAAGGGGTAGAAAGAGGTGCAAATGAATGTACTTTGACACAGAATAAAGAATACAATCAGAGTCCCAAACATAAACAGTAAAAGTAAGATATTTTGCTGTTTGAAAGAGACCTGCTTCAACTGACATTAAAAAAAAAACAGGATGCACCATCTAGATAGTAATCCTTCTTTTATCTATTTCTTCATGACGCTGAAGGTCACTTTACCCTTCTGCACACCCAAGGACAAAACTGATTACAGAAAATAAGGAAAGAGAATGAAGAAGAGGGAAGGGAAAAACCATTTCAAAACCAAAAGATTATAGGAGGCATTTCATACACATGCAGTAATATCAATGAAATTTACTACTCACCTTTTCCTTCTCTGCAGATTTCATCTTATTGGCTGAAAAACAACAACAAAACCATTAGGGGATTATTATTATTTTTTACTCTTCCGAAAGTATGAAGGAATTTCTGAATTACAGACCTTGAGTTTCTTTCTAAATAACCCAGAGATTTTTTTTCTAGATTTCCAGTTAGAATGCTCCCCAAAAAGAACAAGTGATCCCTCATGCAGAATTGGTATTTCTTTTTTCAAATAATTTTAGTGAAATAACTTACTGTAATCATGATTCACAAAATAATATCTCACTAATCTCTGCAATAGCTGAGACAACCTAAACAGTCAAATTCAAATTATGGTACCTGCATAGTTACAACCATAATTTTTTTCTTGGCATCAGGGCAGAGGTGTTTTGCCATCACTTCTCCCAGGACATTTTTGTAACCACAATCTTGATAATGAGGTCTATCTCTCCTTAGCTCATGAATCCAAGGATAGCTAAGTTCTACCACCTGCATAAAAACTTTTCTTCAAACTGCAGTTGGATGTTTATAGAATAGATTGTTTTCTGACTTCATTATTCAGCAATCAAAATGAATTAAAGGCTTTATTTTATTACTATTAACTATATACTAATATGTATGAGATTTTAACACATAATTCCTCTTTCTGGGTGAGATTTAGCAGAGAAATATTACAATATGTTATAACTATTATCAGATAACAGGGCAAATTGGATCTGTGATGTAAATAAAATAAGCTTGTTGACTGAGAAAGGTTCGTTTGGTTCTACAATTTGACTGACTCCAAGAAAAGTTGATAATTGTGGTGCATTGATTACACTCCTCAGGAATTCCATAAACCATACAGTGGAAGACATTGTTTGGGGACCATGTGAACGGGGTTTATTGTGGCTATTTTTGCATATTTTAATAGTGATCTACAATTGGAAATCTTGAACTCTCTTTGTTATGCTTGAGAATTCAACTGCATACATCATTCAACAGAAGCACAGTACAGGTAGTCGTCAACTTACAACCGCAGTCAAACCCAAAATTTATGTTGCTAAGTAAGCCAGTTGTTAAGTGAGGTTTGTCCCATTTTACAACCTTTCTTTCCACCTTCATTAAGTGAATCATTGCAGTTAGTTGTTAAATTAGTAACACACTTGTTAAGAGAATTTGGCTTTCCAATTGACTTTGCTTGTCAGAAGGTTGCAAAAGGTGATTGTATTCCCTTTAGGCACTGTAAGCATTTGAATTTTGGTCACATGTCCATGATGATGCTGAAACAGTGCCATTGTAACTTTGAATAGTCACTTAACTATTATTACTAAACTATTACAAACTATTATGGTAAGTCAAGGATTACCTGGTAGTCACACATCCCTATTCAGTACTGACACCTGTTAAATATTCTATTTCTTCTAATGTACTATTTCTATCACTATTATCACATTCCAGAACCAACCTCCAATTTAATTTTGGGTACAACATTCCATAATTCAAGACTATTCAATTTATCATATGCTTTCTCTAAATCAGCCTGCACAACACACATCTTGTAGGATGCATGTAGCCCATCAAACTGCCCTGCAAGGTCCATCATTTTGTTTTTAAAAAAACAATCAATAAATTAACCACTGCTGCCATTACACCAGAAGATGCACTGCTGGGCACTTCCAATGCCTCTGTGTCACTGCAAGTTCCATTGCTGCTGCTGCTGTGCTACCTACTAAAAATCAACTGTGATATTCTTTTGAAGGCCAGCTTTTCTTTTAATTACAAGCATAAAGTGAAAGTCTTTATTTTTTTCCCCAAGCCTATTAAAAAGTCTGATTCTTAACTTTGAAATGAGGGTTTTTTTGTCTTTTTTAGTGGAAGTTTTGAATGCGGTGTAGTGATACATGAATACTGTCACAAACAAGGATATGGGTTTGACTGATAAGCCTCTAAAAAGAATTAAAGGCCCTGTCACACTGCCCAACGGATGCAAAACGTTTGTAAAAAGGACACAGCAGACGAGAAAAATGATCCGTTCTTATTCCTCTCTCAAAAGGGGCAAAAATTTGCACAAGCAAGAGCAGATAACACGGAAAGAACGGACGGGGGAGGATGCAGAGCGATGGAAAACGGATAGCGGGAATGGAAGCCCAGCGGATGGAAGCAGATGAGAGAGGATGCACATCCGCTAGGCTTCAAGGGACCTCAGCAAAGCCGGATGCGGAACGGATGAAGCGATGCAGCAGCAGAAAGCGCTAGCACGATGCACAGCGGAAGCCCTGACGGATGCCAAGCATTAATTGCGCATGCGGGGAGGATGCATTGCGTAGAGCCCGCGAATATAAGGGAAGCAGCTCGGAGCAGGTCACCATTCAGAGGAAAGACCTGCTCCGGACAGAATTGACAGCCTTGCCCTGCCTGCATGCATGCCTACCTGCCAGCCTTGCTGCCAGCCTTGCTATATGCCGTGCCTCCAGTCTTGCTGCACCCAGTCTGCCCGCCGCCTTTGGTGCCTGCTGCCGTGCCAGCCTTGGTTCATGCTGCCTCCAGCCTTGGTGCCTGCTTCCTGCAAGCCATTGGTTCCTGCCTTCTGCCAGCCTTGTTCATGCCTGCCAGCCTACCTGCCAGCCTTGGTGGCTGCCTGCCTGCCAGCCTGCCAGCCAGCCTTGGTTTCTGCAGCACGGGGCTCGCTCTTCTGGGTCTGGAGCTTTCTGCTGCTTCTGCGGCCTTCTGCTTCTGGAGGAGCTGATGATGCGGGGGATCAGACAAGCACTCCAGCACCAGCCACCTCCAGAGCACTGACCCTTCACCCCTGAGACTGAACGACTAAGAGGAGTGCCAGAGACTCATTTTTGTTTTATAGCTTCTTGTTAATAAAGTCTATCTTTGATTCACACACTTGCTTGATTTTTTTTTTTTTTTATAAAGTCCTTGTGGAAACTTTTAGAAATGGTTTTAAGCCTTTGCAGGCTTGAGGATGGGTAAGATAGCAGTGGGATGGGCAGGGATACCTGTGGGATGTGGTAATAGCTGTGGGATGGGTAAGGATAGCAGTGGGATGGGCAGGGATAACTTTTGGAATGGGTAATAGCTGTGGGGATAGATAAACCTCTAGTGCAAGCAAAAGGGATGGTCACCCTCCCAGGTGCCACACCTATGCCCTTTATTATCAATAATAATGAATCAATCATCCACACATGTCAACATAACACACTCTTTTTTAATGCCCTCTTCATTGTAGGGCCACTCAACATACATGGAACAACCTCATCAGTGTTATGCCACAGGCTCAAGGAAGCATCCATTAATCATCTATCATCCTGTCTTGCCACTCCACTGCTCCAGCTGGGGGAGTTGCACAAGTTGTCTCAGGAAGTTGCGCTGCTTCTTCCCTTCACGTGAAGGCTCTTTGGGCCTTGCACATCCTCAGTGTCTATTCAGGTTTTTGCCCTTGCTCCATTCCCCAGGCTCCATGTCCCCATTGCCTGTTGGAGGTCCACGAGCCTGTTCTGCAACAACATGGTACGGCGGTGCGCATGAGATTGTGCAGGATGCAGCAAGTTCCATGATCCTCCTCACGGTCTTGGCGATGCTGGTGGTGAGAAGTACCTGGAACCTGGTTGGCCAGGGATGCAAAGGCGTTCTACACCACCCGCCTTGCCCTGGACAGCCTGTAGTTGAAGATCTCTCTTCACGGGTGAGGCATCTGAGTGTAGGGCTTCATAGGTAGGTTGATGTGAGGGAGAAGGCGTCATCCCCCACACGATGAAGTTAGGGGGCACACGTTGCGTGTCGTTAGCAGGGGTTCTGGATCTGGAAGCCCACGATGAGATTGCGTTCCAGCCCCTCCTTGAGGTGACTGGCATTGTATACCTGGGCATCTGAAGATGAGCCGTTGCCTGAAGCATCGATGTACATGAACTTGTAGTCAGCATCGACCATGGCGAAGAGGATAAATGATGAAGAAGCCCTTGTAGTTGTGATAAGTGGACCCTGATTTGGCTGGAGGCCACGTGCTTGCCATCTATGCTTCCACGGTGTGGGGAAGTTCACGCTCTTGATACCACTGCTCGTGCAACTTTCTTCCATGCTTTTGCAGTGGAGGGGCACTGGAGGAGCTCCTCCATGTATTCTTCGATGATGGCCTGCACACACTTCTCTGACCACAATGCTGATGTGTGTTGTGTGGCACCCTCCAGCCGTACTGCATGCTTTTGTAGGTGGTCCCTGAGGCCAGGTGGCGGCAGAAGTGAGATGCCACTTGAGCCCAGGTTCGAGGCTAGGCTGGAAGTTGGTGTTTGCCTTGGTCAACTGGGTGTTCAGCCGCTGCACAACTTCGTCAAACATGGCTGGAAGGCATCCTCATGAAGTTCTGGAATGTACGAGTGTCTTCGTTCCTGGCTCCACCATCAGTTGTTGTACAGTCGTCTCGTGCTCTTCTCCCGTCCATTGTACGCGACCCCAGACGCTTTCTTGCCACCATCCTTTTCTTCCCGTAGTAGAGTTCACAGAGCCTGTAGATGGCTTCGCACTGTTGCAGAAGGTGGTGGCTGCCAAAAGGACTTTGTATCGATCCACGGTGGACATGACTGGATGCTGTGGAAGAGGAAGAGTCAGATGAAGACTCAGAGGTCTGCACCGCAGGGCTGCTGGTCTGAAAGTGAGATCCAGGTGAGTTGCTCCCGCCTTTTTAGAGGCAGCATAGGTTTCCCACTAAGGTGTCCCTTTGCATCTCTAGGCATCCTCTAGACGATCCTTAATATCCGCAGATAGGTCCCTTGGAACGTTTTTCCATTTAAAAATGCTTTTTTCCATCTGCATCCGGCAAGGCATCCGTTCAGTGACATCTGTTCCGCAGTCCGTTCCGCTTCGTCCCTGCGTCCTGATTACGCGCTGGAGCGGATGGAAGTTGCACGATGCCAGCGGATATGCCTCGCGGATATAGCGGATGCGAAACAGAGCAGAGACGGGTGCCCGAGCGGATGTACAGATGCAGAACGGGACGAAATTGGATTACATTTTCCACGCTCCGCTCAAAAGTTTTGAGCAGTTCAAAACTTTCTGAGTGGATGAAACGTCAATAAACGGATGCTGGACGGATAGAGAGAATGAAAAACGGAGGCAGTGAGTACAGAACGGAAGCATCGCATTAACTAACGGATGGCAAGTGTTTCTCTCCATTTTACATCTTCTTTCCATCCATTGGTGCAGTGTGACAGGGGCTTAAAGTGGAGCGATGTTATGAGATACTTACTTTTCGATGCAGTCTTCTTTTTTTCAATTTAGAGATTAATTACTATTGTTTAAGAGAGGATTGTTGGCATATTTAAGACCAGCTTTCATGGTTTATTCTCTAGTCTAAATCATTTACCTTAAAAGCTGGTTCAACATGCAACTGACTTCCATCACTTTGCTTCTTTGTAAACATAATCCTTGTAGAGAATCAAGTAGCCTCAGAACTTTCCAATATGTCCATTTACTGGATTCAAGCAATCTTTCCTGATTCCATGCATGCTGCAAACAAAGCAGATAAACCAAAAGCAGCTCGACAGAAGCAATACCAGTGAAGGAAACATATAGCGACAGAGAAATTCTTGTTTCGAATTCAGTTGCTGAGTGTTAGGCAGACAAGAAAGGATCTTGATGGAACCATCCAGAAAGAGTGAATACCTGTCAGCAAATGTATATTTCAGAGTTTGTTCAGCAGGTTGATCATTCTTGCTGAGAGCCCACAATGTACAATGTGAAATTTAAAATATGTGAAGTGACTCTGGCTGTCTAAAAAGATACTCGTGATATTGTTCCCTTTACATGAACTGTATGATGCTTTAGCATTCATATCAACCCTACCATTAAATAAAATTAAAATGTGCTTAGGGCACCAAGGAAAGGCAGCAGCACAGAGGTCTTTTCTTTTTCCCTAGCTATCATGTCCTTAACTTTTTCATTATCACACTTAACTTTCGTTTTCAGAACATTTTGTCTTAATGTTTTATCAGTTAAGCAATGGAAGAGTCAAGGGGACCATTATTGTTAATTGGTTGGACTTAAACTGCCCTGGTTCAAGTTTGAAATTTCTAGATTGGGCAAGGGGGACTAGGACTTTAATGTGTATATGATGTCACAATGCAAAGCCCATGAATTATGTACTTGTGTTCAGTGTTGAGAAGCAAGCATACAAGGCTGGGGTTTATGTTACCACATTTTAATATTATTTCAGCACTTTGATGAAGTAAACCTCTATGATATGAAATAAACCTTTTGATATTAAATAAACCCCAACAGTATGCTCATGTTCATAATTAAGGGGAAATGTTTCATTCTCCTAATTTTCAAATGTTTGATAATGAAAGCTAGAGATGGCAAGTTGTCTCCAGGAAGAGCACATATGCACAAATATTTCAAAGACATTCTTCCTCCAAATATCAGTGACAATAAAAAATAAGAGCAAATCAAATATATTTTACTATATTTAAAAATATCAGGACAGTTATTTAAACAAACATTTTTAAAAGGATACTTAAAATTAGAAGTGGAAGGATACTTAAAATTAAAAGTGCTGTTAGAAAACAGCATCTATGTTACAAGAGAAAGTGTTAAATCTAATCATTCTTGAACTGTAACTAGCTGCCAATCACATTTCAACCTTGGAGTCTTCCTTTCTGGTAATAAGCATCATTTAAGCAGACTTAAATTCATTTCAACATAAATCAGAGTCACATTTCTAAAATTAAAAATACTACATGTATATCATTATATTATTATTGACTTTAATTGTAAATGAGCTGTACTGAAATTCTTTTATTATTTCATACGTAGTATCCTTTGATATTATTTCTAATTTCCATTGGGATTTCTTTTTTTTACATTGGGATTTCCAAAACTTTCCCCAGAAGGAAACTCAAGAGGAAAATAGTTATTGCAGTTTATTATATAGTGAAACTTAAAACTAGTGTGGGACAGGAATTACTGAAGAACATTATAAGAGAATATTCTTTATTTTACTTCTTTTAACCTCATTTGATGGGCCTGTGATGAGACAAATGGTGAAAAATTTAAAAGTCAAATATTCTGTCCTTTTTCATTGAATATATTGTCATCATAATTGGACATTTGAGACAAATTCTTCTTATAATCCATTTCAGAATATAAATTAAATTAATAAATAAATAATATAAGCTATTAACATTGTAATTTGATCTCTCTATTTTTTCAAAAAATAAATCATTATGCCATCTAAAGATTTAATAAGGTCAGAATTCATTTCTAAATTAATTAATAAAAATTTGAACTGAACTGATTTAATGTAATGCCTCAGCATATATTCATCAGCAATTCTATTTGGTATAATTTCAATTTGTATTATTTTGCCTAAATAGTCTATCAATTAACCTTTATTTCTCGTAGAACCAAAACTCCAGTTTTGAGAAAACAGCTTACTATACAATGGCTTAATTAATTAATAACCTGATTTTTTAAATTAAAAATCTGATTTGAAGTGTATACTCCATACAAATGTGCCTTAAAATAATTTTTCTATCAACTTGTTCACTGTTGAATACATTATCTGAGTCCATAAAAAAAATTCTTTCTCTGTTAGAATAAAGGTTAAAACCTAGTGTCTATCTTTCCATCTCTAGTCTGCTATGTATATTAAGGATTCCCTCCCCTCATTTTACAATCTTTTAATCCTTTTATTCAGGGTGGAGTCAGGGCAACTGAATGGAACTGAGCATTACTAGCTGGATGCTCTTTCCTGACACCTGTGTGGAGCTTGCAGTAGCTATTGTCTCTTTATGCCCTGATAGAGAAACATCTGCCACTACCTAGGATTGAACTCTCAACCTTCTGAATGGGAGCCAGCATCTTCACCTCTAGGCCACTGTGCCACTCATGTACCTTAAGGGATTAAAGAAGGAAGAATCAATGGGCATTCCTTTTGAGACATCTATGCTAATTATTCATCGTATTGTTTGACCCAATGTAGAAAAAATATGTAAACAATGTAAATTCTCACTCTTTCTTCTTCTTAACAGCTTGGCTGGATATTTTTTTCCAGTGAAGGCATGGACACATGTTCACCAAGGCACAGTATGTAATATAGAAGAAGGATAATTAAAAGAGTGGCAACTTTTCTTGTTTCACTGGGGTTTTATTAATGTTTTGTGATGGTTTAATTAACATTCTTCATTAATGGTGCATGTGTATGTATGTATGTGTAATATTGGTTCATAAGGAAAGTGCAGTTTGTATGCTAAGAATTCCAAATACTATGCATATGTCAGTTCTGAAATTAAATATGAAGTTTTCAGAAGTTATAGGGAGTGAAAGGTAGAATGAATTAAAAAAAGGGCAGAGAACATCTGCTTATCTAGAAATTAAGAACAGCTAATTTTGTTTGGCAATGTTTCTACAGAAATGAAGTATAACATAAAGAGGACTAGAGGGCAGAATGACAAATACAATGTAAATTATATCACTATGTTATGATTAACAGTGTTCAAAGTCAGGTCCTTCCCTGCAAAGCACCATGAGCTATTCCTTGACACAGAAAATGCCAACATATGAAGGGTTATCATATATTTATGCACTGCATAATGGAAATGCTCAAATAACTGCTTAGGGAAAACTGATTTGCAATAAAGTTGGGGCTGAGTGAGGTTTATGATATGAATAAACAAGCTTTGTAAACATTGTTTTACCAAAAAAAAAAAAAAAAANGTAAACATTGTTTTACAAAAAAAAAAAAAAAAACCACCCACCAACCCCTATTTTATTTCTATAATAGAAAAAAGGTTTTACTCTAAGCATTATATACATTAATTGTTAAGAAAGTCTTCACAATTGAAAATAATTCACATTCCCTATTTTCCTAAGAGGATCATGTTCCTGCAAAATAGTCTCTACACTGCAGTTGGCCTACTATAGGATGAATTCAAAACAGACTGCAGTATTTGAAGACTTTTTTATTTTATTTTGAGCAATCCTGATCCCTGTTGAGGTCATTATAAAATGCCTTTATTGAGATGCTTCTGTCAAAGTTCTGGACTCAAGTTCTTTGCTTCTTGAAATAGTTTGTCTAAGTTAATTCTCATCCACATGTGGTGATCTTTCCCTGGTCCTATATCCATATCTTTCCAGCATTATGCATTTTGTTCCTTGTAGTTTTTAAGATCTTTGCACTGGTTCCTTGGGATGCTGTGTTTTGAGTCCTTGTTTTTCATTTAATACTATCTTGAAATCTGCCTTGCAAAACAGGCTTCTCTTTTTTAACCTTACTTTCAGAGCACTTGCAAATGTATTTTTAAATTTAATGTATTTTGAAACTTATTTTCTTGTTGGAGAGGACAGAAGCTGCTATCACTAATGTTTTTTCCTGTTATTAATTCTGTTACTATCCAAAGTTTCACTGGTTTCTCCTACCACTCAATATGGGAGGAAGCATGCCTGTGGGATATACATTCAAAAAGGACAGTGCCAGGAACCACTAAAACAATGCCAAAAGTCTTAAAACAGCCCTTCCCCTTTAAGAAATTCAAACCCCAGGCAAAAGCACCACCTGAAAGGAACACTTAAGTAAAGTAAAGGCCCTTTCACACTGCCCAACGGATGCCAAAAGGACACAACGGAAGAGAAAAATGTTGCATCCGTTGTTTCCGCGCTCAAAAGGGGCGAAAATTTGCATAATTGAAGCGGATAACACGGAAAGGAACAACACGGGAGGACACAGAACGGATGCCAAAGCAGATGCGAAACGGAAGCCCAGCGGCATGGGAGCGCATGGGAGCGGATGCAGGACTTTGGGAGGTCTCAGCAAGCGGATGCGGAACGGAAAAAACGGACGCAGAACGGATGCACAGCGTATAAAGTGAATGCAGAGGCGGAAGCCTAGAGGATGCACAGCGGAAGCAGAAGGGATGCCTGGAGTTAATTGCGCATGCGGGGGTATGCATTGGTGCAAAGCACCTCGGATATAAAGGGAAGCAGCTCACTCGGGGCCAGCATTCCGAGAAAGACCTGCTGCTTCATACATCAAGTCCTTGCCTGCATGTCTGCCTTTCCAGCCTTTCTGCCAGCCTTGCTGCCAGCCTCCCTGCCAGCCTGCCTCCAGCCTCCTGGGCAGCTACCCTTCCAGCCTGCCTTCCAGCCTGCCTCCCAGCCTGCCTCCCAGCCTCCTGGGCAGCCTCCCTGCCAGCCTTGCTGGCAGCCTGTCTTCCAGCCTCCCTTTCCATCCTTGCTGGCAGCCTGCCTTCCAGCCTCCCTGCCAGCCTTGCTGCCAGCCTCCCTTGCCAGCCTCGCTGCCAGCCTCCTGGGCAGCCTCCCTTCCAGACTTGCTGGCAGCCTGCCTTCCAGCCTTCCCTGCCAGCCAGTCTGTCTGCCAGCCTTGGTGCCTGCCTTCTGCAGCCTTCCTGCCAGCCTTCCTGCCAGCCTTCCTGCCAGGCTTCCAAACAGGCTTCCTGCCAGGCTTCCTGCCAGCCTTGGTGCCAGCTTTCCTGCCAGCCTTGGTGCCTGCCAGCCTTCTGCAAGCCTTCCTGCCAGCCAGCAACCCCACAACCATGGGGAAGAGCGCAGCCTCAGGAACTGCCGCCATCCCTGGCAAGAGGGACAGGCCACCCTCCCGCCCCGTGGCCCTGACTCATCTTCTGCTGGGGCTTCTGCTGCTTGGGCTCGCTCTTCTGGTGCTGGAGCTTCTGCTGGTGCTCCTCCTGCCGGTGGTGCTTCTGCTGGTGCTTACTCTGCTGAAGCTTGCTCCTGCCGGTGGTGCTTCTGCTGGTGCTTACTCTGCTGAAGCTGCTCCTGGTCCTGCTGGTCCTGCTCGTGCTTCTGGTCCTGCTCGTGCTCCTGGTCCTGCTCGTGCTCCTGGTCCTGCTCATGCTGCTGCTGCTGCTCATGCTCCTGGTCATGCTGACCTGCTGCTGCTGCTTACTCTGCTGCTGCTGATCCTGGTCTTGCTGTGCTGCTGCTGATCCTGCTGTGCTGCTGATTGTGATCCTGCTGATGCTGATTATGATCCTGCTGGTGATGATGATGCTGCTGCTGTTGGTGTGGAGGAGCAGCCCTACCACCTGGAGCCCTTCTGATGAGGGACCATCTGGTCCTGGCAAAGGGAGAGAGGCGTATGCCGGGACGGGAGAGGAGCCAATACTGCATCGAGGAGGAACACGAGGATGAGGTGCTGGAGTGGCTGAGGAGAACGACTATCTGTGGCGGAAGGGACACCGGCTTACAGGGACACCAAGCGGAAGCAGGCTGCTTGGAGAGAGAGGGTGGAGAGTCTGGGCTACACACCTGATGTGCTCCTCAGCTGGTGGAAGCACATGCACACCTGGTACGGGAAGCTGCACCTCAAAAAATCTGGCCAGGCCGTGGTTAAGCTGACGGACAGAGAGAACTATTGTAATGGCCAAGTGCAGCTTCCTGGAGGGTGAAGGTCCGCCACGTAGGAGCACCAGGAGCCCATCTGTCTACCCTCTCTCTCTGGCAGCCTGCTGCGACCCAGTCCTCTTGCAGCCGGAGAGTCAGTTCCCTGTCTCCAGCAGGTTTCTGTGGAGTGTGCCACAGCGGAGAAACCCCGGGCAGGTGTGGAAAGTGTGGTGGAGAGCGATGAGGACTCCCTGGTGCGGTGGGAGAGAGGAGACATTGAGTCCACCGCTGCTGAAGCCGCATTCCACCCACAGCCTCGCCTCCCAGTAAGGCAGAGAGCCAACGGCAGGAGGGGCACTAGCCACAATGTCCTGGTGGAGACAGGGACACCATCCGCCCCAGCATAGTCTCCTCTCTCAGGCTGGTCCCCAATCGAATCCTCCTCCTCCAACGCAAAGCCCTTCCTAATTACGTAAACCAGACCCTCAAGGACGATGCGCGGATCCCCCAGTACCAGGTGTGAGCGAGAGGTCATCACGCTGCTTAACAACCCTTCCAGATCCAGTCTGAACCTGCTCCCACCCAGTCCAGTCTGCCCTCCACCCCGGTTGATGTCCCTCCCATACCAGGGCTTCCACAGCCCCTCACCTCACCAGGCTACAGCTACCCGGAGGTGCAGCAGACAGACAGCAGGCCCTTTCCACATGCAGGCACAGCCATCGGGCGACACCGCCGACAGCGATGCCAGCACGCAAATGATGCCAACCACACGCCAGTCCTCACCCCGCTGCAGACAGCAGCCCCACGTACACTACTCCTTTCCTCGTCCCACAGCAAGCCGGCCTCGTTACATTCTGTCCCTCAGTACTGGGGCTGACCACCCCATGGCACGGGATGAAGGACCTTCCTCAGCATCGCGGGGCTGAGCCAGCTCTCGAGCCTTCCTCTAACACACCATCCCCTGTTTGTCCTCTTGGGGCCAGCACTCCAGCACACCTAGACCCGCACTGCAGCAGCAACCCACCTCCACAGCACCTGCCAACCCTAACTAACACCGCTTAGACTGGACACACCTCCGATGACCAAGAGGAGTGCCAGGACTGGCCTGCCGGATATTTTGACTTTATCTTGGAACTTGATTGGGTTATTTTGCTTTACAGTTTGTTATTAAAAAGTTCATGTTTGTTTCACACACTTGCTTTCATTATTTTTTTATCTATAAAAGTCTGGGTGAAATTTTAGAAATGGTAGCCTTTTGCATGTGCTTTGTGGGTTGGGTAAGATAGCAGGTGGATGGAAGGATACCTTTGGATGGGTTAAGAAGCTTGGGTGGGACAGGGATTCACCTGTGGGATGGGTTAAGATACTGTGGATGGGAAGGGAAAACTGTGATGGTTAAGTTAGCTGTGGGATGGAGGGATACTGTGGAGTGGGTTTAAGATAGCATGTGGGATGGGAAGGGATACCGGTGGATGGGTTAAGATAGCTGTGGGATGGGAAGCGGATACCTGTGGGATGGGTTAAGTAGCTGTGGCCGATGGGAAGGGATCCTTTGGGATGGGTTAAGATAGCTGTGGGATAGATAAAACCTCCAGTGCAAGCCATAGTGGGACTTGATGGTCCACCCTCCCAGGTTGCCACACCTATGGGCCCTTCATTATCAACTAATGTAATCATTGATCCACCATGTCACCATAAAACAACACCTTCATTAAATTGCCGCTGTTCATTGTAGCCCACCCAATCATACATGGCCCAATCTCATCCGTGTATAGACAGCTGAAGAAGCATCCTTTAACATTCTCCATCCGGTCTTGCCACTCCACCGCTCCAGCTGGGGAGTTGCACCAGTGTTCAGGAGTTTCGGCTGCTCTTTGCCTCAGCATGAGGGCTCTGTTCGGCCCTTGCACACCCTCTAGTGTCTATAAGGCTTTCGCCCTTGCCTCCATTTCCCAGGCTCCATGTCCCATTGCCTTGTGGATGTCCCACAAGCCTGTTCTGCAAGACCGGGTAGCGGTGTGCGCATTGAGATTGTGCAGGATGCAGCAAGCTTCCACGGATCCTCCTCAGGGTCTCTGTGGGCCGATGCTGAATGTTGGCTATAAGTAACCTGGAACCTGTGTGGCAAGGATTGCCAAAGGCGTTCTTCCCACCCGTCTTGCCCTGGACAGCCTGCAGTTAAAGCCTCTCTTTCACGGCGTGAAGGTCATTGGAAGGTGTAGGCTTCATGAGGTAGGTTGTTAGGGAGGAAGCGTCCATCGCCCCACGATGAAGTAGGGCACATCTTGGTGTCCGTTGGGCAGCGGGTTTGTATCTGGGAAGCGCCACCATGAGGTTGCTTTCCAGCCCCCTCCTTGCAGGTGTACTGGCATTGTATACCTGGATCTGAAGATGAGCCTTGCCTGAAGCATCGATGTACATGAATCTGTAGTCGCATCGACCATGAGTGAGAGGTGATGCTGAAAAGAAAGCCCTTGGAGTTGACATAAGTGATCCTGAGTTGGTTGGAGCTTGCAGGCCATGTGCTTCCATCTTATGGCTCACGGTGTTGGGTGGAATTTCACTTTGAATACCACTGCTCTGCAACATTCTGTCCAGCCTTCTTCAGTGGAGGGGGTAACTTGGAGGAAGCTCCTTCCTTGTATTTTCTATGATGGCTCTGTACCTTCTCTGACAACAAAGCTTGATGGTGCTGGGCGGCACCCTCAAGCCGTGTGCATGCTCCTGTAGGTGGTCCCTGAGTCCAGGTGGCACAGAGTGAGTGTCACCTTGAGCCCACGTTCCAGCGCTGGTCGAAGTTGGTGTTTGTCTTTGTCAACCTGGGGTCAGGCGCTGCACAAGTCATCAAACATGGCTGGAGGCATATTTCATGAATTCTGGAATGCCCGAGGGCTTCGCTCTGAGCTCACCATCAGCTTGTTGTAAAGTACGTATGTGCTTCTTCTGTGGTGAACCATCTTTTGGAGCCCAGACTTTTTTTGGGATGCCTCCTTTTCTTCCCTAGTACTGCTTGACAAGACATGTAGATTGGTTTCACAGAACCTTGCAGATGGCTTCGCACTGTGTGCAGAACGATGTTTGGCTGCAGAAAAAGGAATTTTGTTGCAATCCACGCGTGGACATGATTGGATTGGCTGTGAAGAGGAAGAGTCAGATGAAGCTGCAGAGGGCTGCCAGCTGGGCGCTGGGCTGCCAAGTGAGATGCAGGGCGATTGCTCCCCCTTTGTATGGCAGTATAGGTGTCCGTTTGCATCCTCTAGGCATTCCTCTAGGCTCCTGTAGGCATCCCTGTATGGCATCCTGAAGCATCCTGCTAGCATCCTTCATTCCAGAGATAAGTTACCCCTCTGCGAACGTTTTTTCCGTTTAAAATGCTTTGTTTTCTGTTCTGCGTACCGCTTGTATCCATTCGTATCCATTTCTGTGTCCGTTTCGCTTCCTCCCTGGTCGGGTCGAATTGGGAGTTTTGCGGAGGGCAGGCGACCCTAGCTTATATAGCAGATGCGTAACAGTGCGTTATGGATGTCCCCCGTAGCCTAGCGGATGCAGAACGGACGAATTGGATACATTTTCCGCGCAAAAGTTTTAGGCAGCCCAAAACTTTTGGAGCAGATGAAACGTCCATAAATGGATGCTGGATGGATAGAGAGAAAGCCAAACGGAGGCAGTGAGTACATCGCATTTTCGAACGGATGGAAAGCTTTTTTGTCCATTTTACTTTCTCTTTGCATCTGTTGGTGCAGTGTGACATGGCCTTAACAAAGATAAGTGGAATCAGGCTAAAAATAACTCACTAAGGCACACCAAAACTCCCTTTTCCTGCCTGCCTGATAGGATTAACCCCTAGAACAGGAAAAACAATCAGAAACACATCAAAACCCATTGAGCTGTAGGAGCTTCAAAGGGGAATTCAGCATAAAAGGCTCAGAACCACACTCCAAATTTTGCCTGCTAGGCAGGAACGCTTGAGCTGTGTCACTACTTTTTCTTGCCTTCCTGAATTAAAGGATTCTGCTTTCTGGCAGCTTGCTTCTGAGTCTAATTCTACTTAGTGCCTGTGATTGTGTCTCAGCTGGGGAACAAACCAAGAATATTTCTTCTGTTCGAAGAAATATCCTTCTGGGTTCAGTTCCAAGTGGGGGAAAAACACTGGAAACATGGAGTCTGTTTGGAAAGGTAGTTTAATGGTGGACAGGGCCCATGGCTTGGAGCTCCAAAGTGAAAACGGCTATCACATGCTTCAAGATGTTGGGTGAAGGAAAAGAAGGGCCACAATGCGGAGATACCCTTAGTTATATAACCTCTGTGGGCCACACCTTAGTGTTTCCTATTCCTGTGTAAGAAATGTGTCCCATTGGCCGTCAGACTCCCAGGGGTGGGGGGTCTTAGCTAACTTTGTAGGCTTTGTCTGGACCACATGGCTTCACTTGAGTGCAATCTTCCCAGGCGAGGTGGTGAGATGGGTAGAGGCCTTTGTTATGTAGAATACTCTGGCTCAGGCCTTAATGGCCCACTCACTAACAAAGGTGTGGAGGGGGGTGAGCCTCTCTGAGTTTCTATTTCCCTTTTAGGGTAAATATTCTGCCTTTTTAATATTTCCTAGGATATTTCATTTTTCTAGGAGACGGGTCAGTGCAACATATTCTGCTTTACTGGGCAGGATCATTTGTGAGTCACAGTCAGGGTTTCTGATTTGTAAATCTCTTTTCTTCTATGTCTTCAAGTGAGGGAATTACCTAAGGAGGCCTTAATGCCACAGAGCAGCAAAAAAAAAACAAACCTAAAAACTAAAAACAATAAACACAAAAAAAGGAAGCTTAGGAGCAGCAAAAAAGCTAGGAGCAGCTTTGTGTGGAGATATATGAAGGGTATTACCTCTGTCGAATTCTGAATGGTGTGTCTGTGTGTATGCTTGTGTATGCAGCTACTTTTACAATACAGACACTACAAACATGCTGGTCAATTTTCCCTCCCACCAGACAGATGTCCAAGGTGTTCGGAACGTTCTGGGCCAGCCACTCTCAAATACAATTTTTACATGAGTACATTAAACTGGTTACAATATAAATAATACAAGAAAGAAAACATTACAATGAATTTCACATTACAATGAATTTCCACCCTCCCCCCATAATCTTTCTAACTGTCTTCTGGGTATTAAAAATAATTTTTAGTCTTTTACTGTTCCATCTCACAATCCTGTCCTTCGTAGCTCTGGGTGACATTCGGCCTGGTTTAGTGGTAAGGGTGGTCAGGCTTGGGAAGGTCCACTCTGGTTGCTGTGATAACTTTCAGTGGAGGACTGGATCCAAACCCAATTCTTTGGCTCCAATGGATGGAATGTCTCTTCTTGGGGGAGGGCAGTATCTGCTTCCACATGTTGCAGGGCTGAAAGACATAAGAACAAGGTCCTCCCCCTTTCACTGGTCATTCTACCAGGAAATGCACTGTAAAAGAATTAGAGATGGGGGGAGGGTAGATACCTTGCAGGCAGGGTTTGAGGTGGGAAAACACATCAGTATTTCAGTTACTAAACAGATAAATCAGTTTCAACAAAATAGAGACACAACAGATGAGAAAGGAAAAAACTGGATTCACATCCTTCAGGAAAAAGTGATCAGGTAAAATCATTTAAACACATAGTAAATCAAGGATGATTTTTTTCTTGTAAATAAACTTAAAACATTCACTAATAACCTTGGGCTTTCCTTAAAAGCACAGAGAGGAAATAAAACTGAGCTCTGTTCTTCATCCAATCTAGTTGGGCAGACCAAACTAGGCGAAGACATTTTCTTTTCCTCTCAGTGCTTCCAACTCTTTTTTAAACAATTTAAAATTCATATCTGAAGGATCAGAGACACTTAAGACACACACACACACACACACACACACACACACACACACACAAACAAGAAGTACAAAGAGAAGTACAAAACTCTAAGGTTTACACAAACATTGATCATTCCCACCATAAACCTCAGTTAAAATTAGGGAAGGCACAAATCTTAAGGAACAAACCATATGGTTACATCACAGACAGAGAAAGAGACAAACAAACAAAAAAACAAAAACCCATGTGATCCTGTTTTTATACTGCCCTTTCCTATTAAGAATCTTTGTTTAGCCACTTTGGTCTTCCTGTGTCATCCTCAGCAAAGCCCACTTTTTACATATCATTTTAGTTTTTGTTCCCTACCAGCTAGGACCAGCATCTGCCATTCATTCCAAACCTCCAGTAATTCTCCCAGGAGGGTTCCATTCAGGACCCTTGAACTACAGCTAACCACATTTCCCCTTCAGATGTGGAATTTCACACTGTGGCTTAGTTGGGTCAGCAGGCTATCAGTTTGCAGACAAAAAAGTGTCTGGGGGAGACTTTGGTTCCCTAAAGGCCCAGTCCCACTGGCCAACGGATACAAACGTATGCATAAAAGAAACAGCAGATGAGCAAAATTTCTGGGGTGGCTCCATCCATTGTCATCTGCTCCAAAAAATACCAAAATTTGCATAAACAGAATGGAAAAAACGGAAAAGAACGGACATGGGTAGTATATAGCAGGGATGTTAAATGGATGTTCATAGGAAGCCTAGCAGATGACAGTGGATGGAAGTGAATGACACCTCCGAAGGGGTTCCGGGGGAGAATTTCAAAGTGGATGCATAGCGGAAGGGGCGGATGCATAGTGGATGAGCAATGCATCACGGACGCCTATAGGAAACAAGGGGATGCTGCGCGGATGCATATCAGATTGACAACCGTTCACCTGTGCATGCGGGGAGTATGAATTGCAATCAGTTCAGCGGATATAAAAGGATGAGCAGCGCACGCAGTCAGCATACAGGGGAAAGATGTGCTGCCAGATATATCTTGCAGGAACACCATAGTTCGTCAGTCAGGCAAGAAGAGGAAGCCTCTGCCTACTCGTTCAAGCCCTGGCAGGTGAAGAAGGGCAGAACCAGCATCCCTGGCACTGACTCCGAAGCTGCTGCTGCTGCTGTGGTGGACGCACGCCAAGGTCCTCAAAAGCCCTGCTGCTGAAGGCCCTGCTTGCTCAAGCCCCTGAAGGCCCTGCTGACAAGCCCCTGAAGGCCCTGCTGCTCAGCCCCTGCCAGAGGGAGGAAGAGGGAAGGAAGGAGAAAGGAGAGAGGAACACAGAACACCGTTTCTGAGGAGCATGAGGATGAGGTGCTGAATGGCTGAGGGAGAACAAGTACCTCTGGAGAAAGGGCGACAGACTATTGGGACACCAGAAGAAGCAGGCAGCTTGGAGAGGCAAGACAGAGAGCCTGGGGTACACTGCAGAAATACTCCTAGGATGGTGGACGCACATGCACACCTGGTATGGCAAGCTGCACCTGAGAATCTGGCCAGGCCGCTGTCAAGCTCATTGACTGGGGATGTACATCATGGCCAACTGCAGTTTCCTGAAGGGTGAGATCCGCCACCGAGGAGCAGCCCCTCTGAGACCCCTCTTCCTCAGACAGCCACAGAAAGCCAGTCCTCTTCCAGCCAGAAGCCAGCTACCCTGTCCAGGCAGGTGTTTCCAGAGGGCCCCACAGCAGAGACCCCCCACCGACAGCTGCACTCCCCATGCCGGCAGACTTGGAGGATCCCGTGGAGATGATGCCCTGCTGTCACAACATGGAGGAAGAAGCAGCAGCCACCAGAGGCCAACCCGCCCCCCACCCCCATCCCCAGCTCCAGAGATGCAGGCAGAGAGGCAGACTGGAGGGCAGACCACAGTGTGCTGTTGGAGATCAGGGACCACAATGAAGACCAGCACAGAACTTCTCCTCTCAGCTGGTCCACAGTGACATACCCAATCCTCCAACCGCAAGCCCTTCATCACCTACGTGAGCCAGACCCCTCACGGGACCTGCCTGAGGCCAGTACCAGGTGATGAAGCAGAGATCACAGCATTTCTGCACAAACCCTTAAGGCCCATCTGAAGCTGCTCCTACCCAGTCACGGTCTGCTCCTCCATCCAAGGCGATGTCACCACGCCTTCCACCGGCTTTCACAGCCCCTCACCTACCACAACGGCTACGACTTACAGGACTTCCACCAGCAACACAGCAGAATTCCAGTCCAGCGCCCAGGTTCATCGAACGCCACAGACGCCACTCCTCACCCAGCTGCAGACCAGACCCCCCACTACACATCTTCCTTCCTCCACCCCACAGCAACGCCGTCAACAGAACAACTTGTCATCAGTATTGGGCCTGACATCTCAAGTCCTTGATGAAGGGGCCTCTCACACCCTCATGGGACTGAGTCAGCTCTTGGACATGCTTCCTGACACACACATCCCCTGTTTGTACCCTCAGGGCCAAGAACCCCAATGGTGCCTCAGACGCACGCTCAAGCCACAGCCACCTCCACAGTCCCTGCCCGCTTAACAGCTGAGACATGGACATGACTCAGAGTGACTGAGAATAGTGTCAGAGACTGAGTTGTTTACTTGTTAAGTTATCTGGCTTAAGATGCTTTACTTGGTTCATTTTGCTTATTTAATAAGTCATACAAGTTTTCCAAGAAAGTTAATAAAGGTATCTTTGCTAAGACACTTAATACAGTTTACTTGGTTCATTTTTTTACTTCATAAACGAGTTGGTGAAACACGTTGAGCGCTTTGCATGCTGTGGGATAGATAAGGATAATTGTGGCATAGATAAACCTCAGTGCAACCATAGTGGGACCTGTATGGTCCACTCATCCCAGCTGCACAGATATGGACCTTTATTATCAAAAACAATTTATTCATTGACTCAACACATTTTAAAATAAACAAACGCTCTTTATTAATGCCTGTTCATTGTACGGACCACTCAACTACACATGGCACAACTCATCAGTGTTATGCAACAGTCTCAAGGAAATCATCACTTAATCATCTATCATCCTGTCTTGCCACTCCACTGTCCAGCTGGGGAGTTGTACCAGTGGTCTCAGTTAGGTGCGCTGCTTCTTCCCTTGCACACGTGAACCTCTGTTGTACATCCACAGTGTCTATCAGGTATGTCCTTGCCTCCATTCACCAGGCTCACTTCCTCATTCCACTGTTGATGGTCGACAAGTCTGTTCTGCAACACTGGGTAGCGGTGCACATGAGATTGTGCAGGATGCAGCAAGCTTCCACAATCCTCCTCACGTCTCTGGGCGATGCAGCATGGTGGTGAGAAGTATTGGAACCTGTTGGCCAGGATGCCAAAGGCATTCTCAACCACCCGTCTTTGGCCTGGACCAGCCTGTAGTTTGAAGATCCTCTCTCACGGTGAGATATCTTGAAGTGTACGGCTTCATGAGGTAGTTTTGAGGGAGAAGTGTCATCACCATGATGACAGTAGGGCACATTTGTGTGTCATTGGGTAGGGGGTCTGGATCTGGAAAACCCATGATGAGGTGCGGTCAACGCCCATCCTTGAGGTCACTTGCGTTGTATACCTGGCCATTGAAGCTGACTCGTTGCCTGAAGCATCGATGTAGATGAACTTGAAGTCAGCATCAACCATGGCAAAGAGGATGATACTGAAGAAGCCCTTGTAGTTGTAATAAGTGGACTCTGTGTTGGCTGGAGCTTTGCCAGGCCACGTGTTTCCATCTATGGCTCCACTGGTGTGGGGAAAGTTCACCTCTGGATACCACTCTTCTGCAAGTTTTCTCAACCTTGTTCAGTGGTGGGGCACCTTGAGGACGCTCCTCCATGTATTCTTCATGATGGCCTGTACCACTTCTCTGACCGTACTTTGCTGATGCTGTTGTGTGGCACCCTCCATGCATACTGCATGTTTCTGTATGTGGTTCCAGAAGCCAGGTGCCGCAGACGTCAGTGCCACCTTCAGTCCAGGGTCCAGGTTGGAACGGAAGTTGGTGCTAGGCTTGGTCAACCTGGGTCTCAGTCGCCTACAAGTTTGTCAAACATGGCTGGTGGCATCGCTCATGAAGTGATGTAATGCAAGAGGCTTCATTTCCTCAGCTCCACCATCAACTGGTCATACAGTCCAAATTCCATTCTTTTCACAATCCATCCTCGAACCACACAAGCTCTTGGAGATCTCCTTCTTCTCCTTCTGTATAAAACTTGAAACAGATCTGAACAGGTTTTGGTTCTGGTTGATGAATGAGCGCAGCTATCTATACGGACTGTGTCATCATCCATGGTGGAGAACAATTGATGATGTTGAAGACCAAGATCAAGGTTGAAGAGGTCTGTACATCATGGCTGCTGGACTCATACTGAGATCCAGATGATTTTCTCCCTTTTTTATAGAAAATATCGGTTTGTCCGCTCCGGTGTCCTTCTACATACTCTAGACATACTCCACGACACCTATAATACGAGATACATCCACGATACTCAACGTTTTGTCCATTTTTAATTTTATCCTTTATATACGACGATGCATACGCTTACATCTTTCTATTTCCGTGCTACTAACACTGTGTAAGACTTCGGTGTAGCTTTTGTTTCCTTCCTCTTTCCATTTTCAGCTGCAGCGGATGGGTTGAAGGGGACTGGCCAGAGGATGCAGAGAGGATACAGTGGACGTTTAATGGATGATAACGGACATAGAACATTTGTTTCCGTATATTGTCGTGGATGTACATCGTACACGGCAGAAAGTTCCTCCGTTCACAACACCGTTCACAAAGTTTTGTGCAGCTCAAAACTTCTTGCGTGGATGAAATCTCAGTGGACGGATGCTCAACGGATAGAGTGTGTGAAACACGTATGCAGTGAGTACACAACGGATGCCTCACATTTTCCAACTGATGGCAAGCCTTTTTTAACGTTTTACATCCTCTTTGCATCCATAAATGCCAGTGGGACTGGGCCTTTACAAAGTATGTGCACTCCTCTCAGAGGGCACTTTCAGACCACAGTTTTTGGACTGGGGGAAAAACAGTCTGTGAAGACTTACTATCCCCCAAAAAGACAGTCTGGGAGAACTTTCTGCTCCAACAGACAAGTACTGGAGCTCCTTACTCAGGCCTAGGTTTTCAGATTTGGAAGAGCTCAAATCCAGGAGGACTTGATGCTCTTCCACAGACAAGTATTGGCGCTCCTATTACTTCACAACTCACAACTTCCTAACTACCTAAATTCACAATTACACAAAATCCTGTGGTTTGCTTCTGGGATACACAAGAAAATTTCTATCCTCCCTTCAATCATAACCCACTTGGCTTTTCCCTCCTACAGAAGAAGGTCCCACCCTCTGATGCCCCCTTTCCTTTTCCTGTCCTTTGGACACATGCTTTTCCATGCAATCCCAAATGAGACCAAGTGTTTACTTTTAGATTTAAACAATCCCAAATGAAATGAAGTTTCTTCAGAAATGTTTTAAATTGAAGGAGATTTTCACCCTGCTTTATTTCTTTCCAGCAATCAGTCACAAGCACTCAATGAATTGTACAAATACAGTAGAGAATAATGCTTTCTCACTGAGATTTTTTTTTTAAAAAAACCCTCATGTTAGCTCTGGAAAACTTTCAAACCTTTGAAAATTTTTCAGATATCTATATTCAGTACTAAAAATTCAGAGAAAATAAATCAAGGAAGGAAACACATTGCCTGTTATCTCCCGTCCCGGCTTCTTGAACTCTCTATGTATAGTGCTATAGTTCTTAAAAGTTCAGCTTTTGCTATATCTCATTATAGTGAGGCTGATTTATACTGTACAAATCACTTCATCATCCATGCAATACTTTCTACTCTGATAGTAATGATACAGATTTTCCTGTAGAAATGTATTTCCTGTCACTTGCTTCCAAAAATATTTGGAAAAGAAATGTAATGTAATACCCTTCTGAGGGTAAGTCAAATGTTTTGCTTCAAGCACTTTTCAACTCAACACAACTTAGTTCAATTTGATTTGAAATAATTAAGATTGTATTAAAATTATTTGAGATCCAATCTGGATATACAGAAGTATGAAAAAAAGAGTGCAAAAGATGGAAACCACATCCACAATGCACAAAATGTAACATATTTTTGCTAAAGAAATAGATGTGTAGGGACCTTGGTACTCTCTGGGGTTAATTCAGAGAGTATCAGGAATCTCATGTTACACCCTGAGCTACAAATATTCTTCTATTGGTAGAACTAGATGTCTAAACTATCATAATTCAAAGTCACAATTAGTGACAGACGTAGATATGTAAATAGTAAGGTGGGTATTAGCAATCTTCTTGTTGATACACACACAAAGGTGCTATAATACTTACTCAAAAAGGAAGGAAGAATGTCTTTATATTTTATCATATTTTGCTTACATCTGTAAGTCAGTATCTATCTTATTATAGAATTCAATATTTTTGACACCCATGTAGATAACACATTGATATTGACACTGGAAGAGGAAAAACTGTCTGAGTTCTATTTTTTTAAGTTGTCCCAAATTGTAAAGATTACCCATTACAGATGCACTAATGCATTTGTCCCAACCTGAAACCAGAAGATATGGGGTGAAGGTTAACATTTTTGTATTCCAAGCTTGTATAATCATGATTAGTTTTTTTTAGTATATTTTTATCATAGTCAATGTTTAAAAGGAACAATTATATTTTCTGACATGAATGTTGCCTCTACCAAGCAAGCACAGAAGCAGTTGGTGGAGAACAAATCAATGATGTTGAACTTTAAACAACGTTCTTTTGGCACATAATGTCACTGCTGCTCTCTGAAGGAGAACACAACATTGTCAGAATCATGGAAAATCATTGAGAATAGCTTTTACAGTTCTCCCACTCCACTCTACTCTGTTTTGAGGTCTTCTATAGTTTTATTTGACTGGTTTTATCAAAGAAGTACTGCCTTTTTAAAGTTCAGTCTGCTGTCACCTAAATATACAGTTTGTTTTGGTTTTCAACAGGGTACACTAATATATCACAATCATACTTTTTCAGCATGAATGTTTATTCCCCGGAGAGTTTATAAACAATAAACTATAAAAGTGCTTCTTCAAGATACAGTATAGAGCTTGTACTTGTTCAGCACAATTACAGTGCCTTTTACTGAGGATACCTCATATGATAATTCTGCATAAATGCACAATCGTGCCTACCGTCCTTGTCCTATTGTTCCCAATTATTAGTTCCTATTTCTTGTATTTAAAGCCCATGTCACACTGCCCAATGGATGCAAAAAGGACACAGCGGACGAGCAAAATGTTCCATCCGCTCTCAAAAGTTGGGCAAAAATTTGCATACCGGAGCGGATAACACGGACGCGGGGAGGATGCAGGGCGGATGGGAAAGAGGATCGGAACCGGAAGCCTAGCGGATGGAAAGCGGATGGAGCGGATGGCACATCCGGCAGGGCTTCGGGGGGCCTCAGCGAAGTGGACGCAGAACGGATACAGCGGATGCAGAACGACGCTGAGCAGATGAAGCGGATGCACCAGCAGATGCACAGCGGAATGCACAGCGGAAGCCTAACGGATGCCTGGCGTTTAATTAGCGGCATGCGGGGGGGATGCATTGCGCAAGCCCGCGCGGATATAATGGAAACAGCTTCAAGAAGAGGTGCGCTCAATTCAGAAGGAAAGATCTGCTGGCCGACGGTTGGCTGCCTTGCCTGCGCCTGCCTGCGATGTTCTGCCTGCTAGCCTTGCTGCCAACCTTCCTGCCAGCCGTGCCAGCCTCCTGCAAGCCTTTCCTGCCAGGCCTAGGGTCCTGCAGCCTCCCTGCAGCTCAGCACCCCACAACCATGCGGAAGCACAGCAAGCACTCAGCCCATCTGCTGCCAGCTCCTTGCCAAGAGTGGACCAGGGGCTTACCATCCCGCCGCCCTGGGCCTTCACTCTGCGTTCTCCTGGGCTTCTGCAGCGCATGGGCTCGTCTTCTGGGCTGGCGCTTTCTGCTGCTTTCTCTTCTTCGACGGAAGGGCTGATGACAAGCACTCCAGCACCACACCTCCAACAGCACCTGCACCTTTACCCCTGGACTGAGCGACCAAGAGGAGCTGCCAGAGACTCATTTTTGTTCTTATACTTGTTGTTAATAAAGTCTATTTATGTTCACACACTTTGGCATCATTTCTTTTTTTAATAAAAGTCCTTGGGTGGAAACTTTTTAGAAATGGTTTAAGCCTTTGCATGCTTTGTGGGATGGGTAAGGATAGCTTTTGGCATGGGTTAGGCAATACCTTGTGGGATGGGTTAATAGCTGTGGGATGGTTTTAGGATACAGTGGTAGATTAAACCTCACAGTGCAAGCATAGTGGGATTGTTAGGTCCACGCCTCCCAGGTGCGCCCACACCTACGGCCCTTTTATTATCAATAATAATGTAATAATTATCCACACATGTCAACATAAACACAACTCTTTATTAACACGCCCTGTTTATTGTAGGTCCACCAAACAGACATGGCCGCATCTCATCCCGTGTGATGAGACAGGCTGAAGGAAAGCCATCCATTAAGCATTTACCATCCTGCTTGTCACTCCCACTGCTCCAGCTGGGAGAGTTGCAACAGCCGTTGTTTCAGGAGGTTTGCGCGCTTTTTGCCTCATGTGAAGCTTGATTGGGGCCTTGCCACATCCTCATGTGTCGATGCAGGGTTTTGCCCTTGGCCTCCATCCCAGGCTCCAGATGTCCACATTGCCTTATTGATTGTCACAAGCCCGTTTCTGCAAGACTGCCATAGAGCGGTGCGCATGAGATTGTGCAGGATGCAGCAAGCTTTCCACGATATGTCCTCATGGTCTCTGGGCTATGCTGCATGTTGGATGAGAAGTACCTGGAACCTGTTGGCCAGGATGCCAAAGGCGTTCTCCACCACCTTTGCCCTGAACAGCCTGTAAGTTGAAGATTCCTCTCTTCAGGGGTGCAGGTATTCTTGGAAAGGTGTAGGGCTTTATGAAGTAGGTTTGTAGGGAGAAGGCGTCATCCGCCACACGATGAATAGGGCCAACATCTTGTGTGTCGTTGGGCAGCAGCGTCTGGACTGGGAAGCCACGCATGAGGTTTGCTTTCCAAGCCCCTCCTTGAGGTGAACTTGGCCATTGTATACCTGGGCATCTGAAGAAGAGCCGTTTGCCTGAAGCATCGATGTACATGAACTTCGTAGTCCAGCATCGACCATTGGCGAAGAAGATGATATGCTGAAGAAGCCCTTGTTAGTTGTGATAAGTGGACCCTGACTTGCGCTGGTGCTTTGCAGGCCACGTGCTTGCCATCTAATGGCTCCAACGCGTGTGGAGAAGTTCCAACTTCTTGCATACCACTGCTTCTGCAACTTTCTTCGCATCCTTCTTCAGTGGAGGGCCACTGGAGGAGCCTCGCTCCTTGTATTCTTCGATTGATGGCCTGCACCACTTCTCTGACCACAATGCTGATGGGCTGCGGCGGGGGCGCCCGCCGCCCGGCTTGGGTGGCAACCCTCCAGCCGTTACTGCATGCTTTTGTAGGTGGTCCCTTGAGGCAGGTGGGCAGAGTCAGTGCAGCCTTGAGCCCAGGTTCCAGGCTTGGGCTGTAAGTTTGGTGTTTGTCTTGGTCAACCTGCGGTGTCAGGCGCTGCAAAACAAGTTTCGTCAAAACATGGCTGGAGGCATCCTCATGTAAGTTTCTGGAATGCACGGAGTGTCTTCGCTCCTGAGGCTCCACCATTCAAGCTTGTTGTACAGTCGTCCTCTGCTCTTCTGGCGAACCATCTTTGGACCCAGACTTTTTTGGGTGCCTCCATTTTCTTCCATAGTAAGAGTTCACAGAGCCTGTAGATGGTTTCGCACTGTTGCAGAAGGATGGTGGCTGCCGAAAGACTTATTGCTCACAATGCCACGGTGGACATTGACTGGATGCTGTGGAAGAGGAAGAGTCAGATGAAGCTGAGAGGTCTGCACAGCTTTGGCTGCTGTTCTGAGTGTGAGCAGGCGAGTTGCTCCCACTTTAAGGGCAGTATAGGTGTCCCCTTTGGCGATTCCTCTAGGCATCCTCTAGGCATCCTGTAGACGATACTTAAATATCCGAGAGTAGTCCCCTCGTGAGAATGTTTTTTTTTGGTTTTTAAATGCTTTGGTTTCCATGGTGCAATCCGCTGCTGCATCCGTTCTGCATCCGTTCCACGTCCGTTCCGCTTCCGTTCTGCCATGCATACCGGAGTGGAATGCGAGTTGCGCGATGGCGTACCGGATGCCACTAGCGGATATAGCGGATGCGTAATGGATTGCTGTAGCAGAATGCATAGCGGATGCAGAATGGACGAACTGGATACATTTTCGCGCAATAAGTTTTTGGGCAGCCCGAAAACTTTCTTGGAGCGGATGAAAACGTAATAAATGGAATGCTGATGGATAGAGAGGAAGCAAAACGGAGAGGCAGTGAGTACATCGCGTTTTTTGAATCGGATGGCAAGCTTTTTTGTCCGTTTTACATCCTCTTTGCATCCATTGGTTCAGTGTGACATGGGCTTAAACTTATGTTTATTCTTGTTTCTGTTATATTGTAAGCTTTTGACAAATAAAATAAGTAAATAAAAAAATGACAATTCTAACAACAAAATAAAGTAATCCAAATTAAGTTGGTGTTAAGTTCCTTGAAAGAAAATTTGAAGATAAACTCAATGCACATATGCTATTTATATTAAGATGATGTCATGATTTTATATGCATTACTGATCCTTCTTCTGAGGTAGTCTTTGTTTAGACCTCTAAATAAAGATGATTAGCTTGTTTCCCGCTGCAATTATTCATAGTCAACTTATGTAATTGTGGGAGAACAATTAAATATCTGCAGTGGAAGTTGGTTCAGCACAACTCTAATTAAAAACCCCTCTAATGAGTGAAGCCCATTAAATATCTTATTTATGCCTACTTAACTCATCAGGCATTTGATCTTTAGGCCCAGAGAAATGGGTTTGAAACCATAATCAAAAGAAACATAAAGGAATTCATTGTTTCTGCAGTAGCACTTAGACTTTTATAGTGCTTTATAGTGCTTTACAACCTTCTCTAACCAGTTTACATAGTCAGCATATTTCCCCCAACAATGGGTTATCATTTTACCAACATGAGAAGGATGGAAGGCTGAGTCAACCTTGAGCCACTCAGAATCAAACTCCTGGAGTGAAGTGATTAAACTGGCTGTACTACATTTTAACCACTGTGCCACCATAGTTCTGTAAACCTCACTTGTTGGTATTGTAATGTGCCAATTCGATGTGGTATAACAGTTAACAGTTATTTCCACCTGGATGCACATCTACGAAAATATCTAGAAATCCAAAAGCATCTGAGCACAAAGCTGAATGTAGCCAAGCATTTCAAATTAATTTGTATTAAAATGGATTCCCAAGACTTTCAAAGATGAATGTGATAGGTATCACATTAACTTCATTTGGATCTGCTGAAAGGATTCATAAAGTTAGTATCTTCAGTGTTACTTGTATCTTTATGATTTATATTGTTTTGTTTCCTAGCATGATTTGATTGCTTATTAGTAACATATGACTATTACTAAGTGTTGTATCTTATGATTCTTGATGAATATATTTTTTCCTTTTTGTACACTAAAAGTATGTGCACCAAAGACAAATTCCTTGTGTGTCCAATCACACTTGGCCAATAAAAAATTCTGTTCTGTTCTGTGCTGTTCTGTGCTGTGCTGTGCTGTGCTGTGCTGTGCTGTGCTATGCTATGCTATGCTATGCTATGCTATCGAATGAGAAATTAAAGAAGAGTGTTTCCAATCCTGGAACTATATAGTTAAATGTGAACTTATCCAGAAGAAACTTAGCTAATTCCCTTTCAAGTTATCTCTCACTCCATTTACTCTAAATAAACATAATTAAATTATTCTTTGTATATCAAAGATAACTCTTAAGTCATACATTTTAAATTCAAGTTTTATCATTAAATAAGTAATACATAAATGCGTTAGTCCTCTTAACATTGAGAGGTAAAGCCCATGTCACACTGCCCAATGGATGCAAAAAGGACACAACGGACGAGCAAAATGTTCCATCCATTTTTATCCGCGCTCAAAAGGGGCAAAAATTTGCATAACCGGAGTGGATAACACGGACGCGGGGAGGACGCAGGGAGGATGCAAAAGTGGATGGGAGACGGAAACAAGCGAGGAGATGGGCAGATGGGCACCACAGGGCTTCCGGGCGGCCTTCAGCGAAGCGGACCGTAACGATTACAGCGGAGGTGCACAGCGGTAATGCACAGAGAATTGACGCGGATGAAAGCGAAGCCTAGCGGATGCACAGCGGAAGCCTAGCCGATGCCTGGCATTAATTCCGCATGCGGGGGGATGCATTGCGCAACCCATGGATATAACGGAAGCAGCTCGAAGCAGGTCGCCATTCCAGAGGAAAGACCTGCTGCCACGGACGGATTGGCTGCCTTGCCTGCCTGTCTGCATGTCTGCCTGCCAGCCTTGCTGCCAGCCTTGCTACGCAGCCTTCGCTACCAGCCTTGCCTGCCAGCCTCCCTGCAAGCCTTGCTGCCAGACTGCCTGCAAGCCTTGCTGCCAGCAGTCTGCCTGGCCAGCCTTGCTGCCTTGCCTTCCTGCCAGCCTTGGTTCATGTCTGCCTGCCAGCCTTGGTGCCTGCCTCCCTGCCAGCTTTGTTGCCTGGCCTTTGGTGCCAGCCTTCCTGCCACTTTGGTGCCTTCCTGCCTGCCAGCCTTCCTGCCGCCTTGGTGCCTGCCTCTGCAAGCCTTGGTGCCTGCTCTTGGTGCCAGCCTTCCTTCCAGCCTTGGTGCCTTCCTGCCTGCCAGCCTGCCTGCCAGCCTGCCTGCCAGCCTGCCTGCCTGCCTTGGTGCATGCCTGCCTCCAGCCTTGGTCGCCTGCCTGCCTGCCAGCCTTGGGTACCAGCCTCCCTGCCAGCCTTCCTGCCAGCCTTGTTCCTGCCAGCCTCCCTGCCAGCCAGCAACCCCACAACCATGTGGAAGCACAGCAAGCCTCAGCCATCTGCTGCCAGCCCTGGCAAGAAGGGACAGGGCTACCATCCCGCCCCCTGGCCTCACTCTGGATCTGCTGGGGCTTTCTGCAGCACCGGCTCACTCTGTCTGCTGGGCTGGGGCTCTCTGCTGCTTCTGCTTCTGGAGGAGCTGATGACAAGCACTCCAGCACCAGCCACCTCCACAGCACCTGCCCCCTTTCACCCCTGAGGACGAGCGACAAGAGGAGTGCAGAAGACTTTATTTTCTGTCTTATAGCTTCTTGTATAAAGTCATTTTTATGATTCACACACTTGCCATCATTTCTTTTTTTTAATAAAGTCTTGGTTGGAAACTTTTAGAAATGGTTTAGCCTTTGCATGCTTGTGGGATGGGTAGGATAGCTTTGGCATGGTTAGATACCTGTGGGATGGGTAATAGCTGTTGGGATGGGTTGGATGCAGTGGGGATAGATAAACCTCCAGTGCAAGCATAGTGGGACTGTATGGTCCACCCTCCCAGGTGCCACACCTACGGCCCTTTATTATCAAGAATAATGTAATAATTATCCACACATGTCAACATAAACACAACTCTTTATTAAACACCCTGTTCATTGTAAGCCAACCAAACATACAGGGAACAATCTCATCCGTGTGATGAGACAGGCTGAAGGAAGCATCCATTAAGCATTTACCATCCTGCTCTGCCACTCCACTGCTGCCAGCTCGGGAGTTGCACCAGTGTTTCAGGAGGTTGCTCTGCTTCTTCGCTTCATGTAGAGGCTGTGTTGGGGCTTGCACATCCTCAATATCGATCAGGTTCGCCCTTGTCTGCAGTCCCCAGGCTCCATGTCCCATTGCCTTGCTGAGGTCCATGAGCCCGTTCTGCAAAGACTGAGGTAGCGATGTGCGCATGAGATTGTGCAGATGCAGCAAGCTTCCACGATCCTCCTCATGGTCTCTGGCCGATGCGCTATGGTGGTGAGAAGTACCTGGAACCTGTTGCCAGAATGCCAAAGCGTTCTCCACCACCCGCCTTGCCCTGGACAGCCTGTAGTTGAAGATCCTCTCTTCAGGTGACGAGAGTCTGGAGGTGTACGGCTTCATGATGTAGGTTGTGAGGGAGGAGCGTCATCCCCCACGATGACAGTAGGGCACATCTTGCGTGTCGGGAGGGGTCTGGATCTGGGAAACCCACGATGAGGTTGCTTTCCAGCTCCTCCTTGAGTGACTGGCGTTGTATACCTGCATCTTGAAGATGACCTTGCTTGAAGCATCGATGCACATAAACTTGTCGTCAGCATTGACCATGGCAAAGAGGACGATGCTGAAGAAGCCCTTGTAGTTAAAATAAGTGGACCCCGACCTGGGCTGGCGCTTTGCAAGGCCACGTGCTTGCCATCTATGGGCTCCAACGTGTGGGGGAAGTTCCACTTCTTGTCCACTGCTCTGGCAACTTTTTCTTCCATCCTTCTTCAGTGGAGGCGGCACTGGAGGAGCTTCTTCCAGGTATTCTTCAGATATGGCCTGCACCACCTTCTTCTGACCACCAATGCTGATGGTGTTGGATGCCGCTCCCGAGCCACCACTGCATAACTCCTGTAGGAAGTCCCTCGAACGGCCAGGTGGCGCAGAGTCAGTGCCACCTGAGCCCAAGGTGTCCAGGCTGACTAGGGCGGAACGGCTGAGTGCTCTGCTTCGGTCAACCTGGCGTTGTCAGCTGCCTGCACAAGTTGTTCCAACACTTAGCTGAGGCTCATCTCATAAAGTTCTGGAATGCACAAGCATCTTCACTCTGAGCTTCCCATCAGCTTTTGTACATCCGTCCTCTGGTCTTCTGGTGAACCATCTCGGATCCAGACCTCTTTTTGGTGGCTCCTGTTTCTTCGCGCCAGTAGAAGTTCACAGAAACTCTGCAGATGGCTTCCACTGTTGCAGAACGATGATTGGCTGGCGAAAGACGTTTGGTTACCATCCACGGTGGACATGGACTGGATGCTTTTGCAAGAGCTAAGAGGCAGACAAAGGCTGCAGAGGTTGCACCGCTGGGCTGCTGGTCTGCTGAGAAGAGAGATGAGACGAGTTCCGTCCCCCTTTTTTAAGGCAGTATAGGTGTCCCTTTCATTGCCTGTAGGATCCTGTAGGTATCCTTAGGCATCCTGAGCGCATCTCATCATTAATATCGCGAGATGGTCCCCCTCTGCAAACGTTTCTTTCACGTTTTTAAACGCTTTGTTTTCCATGCTACATCCTGCTAGCATCCGTTCTGCACTGCCGTTCTGTGTCCGTTCCACTTCCTACCCTGCATTCCGGTGCGGAATGCGCGTGCGCGATTGCGTTGCGGCGTCCTACGGACTATAGCTGATGATGAACGGTAGCGTAACGGATTGCGTTAACGGATGATGTAGCGGACATGCAAAACGGACGAACTGGATACATTTTCTGCAGCCAAAAGGGTAGGCAGCCAAAACTCTTTGGGAGCGGATGAAACGTCAATAGTTACGGATGCTGGACGGATAGAGAGGAAGCCAAACGGAGGCAGTGAGTACATCGCGTTTTCGAACGGATGGCCAGTTTTTTTGTCCATTTTACATCCTCTTTGCATCTGTTGGTTCGGTGTGACATGGGCTTTAGACAAATAATTAATTAACAGTGTAATTTTGTGATTGTCTAGTCTCTGAATTTAATTTTTCAGTAAGTGAATTAAATTCTTAATCTTATTGAATCAAATAGTACAATTTTAGGAGTCTGGAAATGTCTTTTGGTCACTGTTTTTTATACTCTTTAGAATTTGTTACTCTCTTTGATAGATCATTTTTCACTTTCATTTCTTCCTAAAGATTAGGAGCAGGAGACTCATTTTTAAAAAGCAATAATATTAAAATGCAGAAAAGTAGGAGGAAGAAAAGAAAAAGGGAAGAATTGTTTACCCACTGTTTAGAAATTGCCGAATTCCACTCTACACAGTCTATTATGGCATGTGAAGATTCAAATAATACTGTATTTATACTGGATTGTTTTTTAAAAAATATTGCCATAAAATTTCATAAACTGTCATTACCATCATGCAAAAATCCATCCCATTTTGTTTTATTTAGATTTTAAGTTAGCATTCCACCCAGCTGAAAGAATGAAACCTCTGCGTGACTCTACTCCTATTTAACAGATAACAGATAATCAGAGTTGGAAGGGACCTTGTAGGTCATCTAGTCCAACCCCCCGCCCAAGCGAGAGACCCTACACTATTTCTGGCAAATGGCAGTCCAATCTCTTCTTGAAAATCTCAAGTGATGGTGCTCCCACAATTTCTGAGGGCAAGCTGTTCCATTGGTTGATTGTTCTCACTATCAGAAATTTCTTGTTTGTCCCTTCAGGTGCATGTTAATACATCATACTCCTAAACTTTGTAGGCTTCTATTCTCAAAATAAAGTTTTAAATACAATTAACAAGAATCATTTATTCCTTATTCGTTTTGGTTTCTGATTAATGAATGAATTATATTAGTTGAATGTCTGTTCCACATAACTCTCTGCCTTTTGGAACATATTGCTGCCTGGAGTGAGGTCCGGGCCAACATTCCTGAACAAGAGCCAAGTCTTTAGGGGCTTCATGTTGGTGATGTTTGATAGATTAATACAGGTAGTCCTTGATTTATGACCGCAACTGAGCTCAAAATCTATATTGCTAAATGAGTTTTGCCTCATTTTACAACTAATTCTTGCCACAGTTGTTAAGTAAATCACAGCACTTGTTAAATGGCTAACAGAATTTTTAAGTGAATCTGGCTTTTTCATTGACTTTGCTTTTCAGAAGGGTGCAAAAAAAGTAATCATGTGACCCCGGGACACTGTAACTGTCATAAATATGAACCAGTTGCCAAGCTGTTGACCATGCTGCAATGGTCATAAGTATGGAAAACTGTTCTGTATGCAAATAACTGGTTTCAAATAATACATTCTGATTGGGTACTTAGAACGAAAAGGGATTGGT
>BHFT01028276.1:0-17861 GCA_004320025.1 Laticauda laticaudata | reverse complement strand
TAGAAAGCAAGAAATCCAACCATTTCCTGCTTCTTAGCTAATCTAAATCTCCCGGCACAGCAGAACAGATGATGGTCGGAAAAATAACAATTTAGCAGGCAAGTTTGTAAGGTAAGGAGTGAGAGGGTGGGGAGAGTTTCCGCGGGTCATGTGGGCAGCGCAGCCTTGTATTTCTGTGCAGCCTGGATTAATTGCTTTGGTGGGGGTGCTCTGGGGATGAGATTGCGGCCCACCAACATTTTCTCACGGCCTACCAGTGGGCCATGGTTGGCAACCACTGATCTAAATCACAATGGCCTTGCAATGGGAAATATTGTTTTAATACCAATGCTAGTCAGTATACTGGCTGTCATCTTATTTTTGGACTCAAAAGTGCTATATGATTCAGTTCCCAGGTATTTACAGGACTCTTTCAACAGGAGTTGTCTGTACTGTGCATTCTTTTATGGAGGTTACAGTATGCTGGGCATCGCATTACACATGAAACAAAGAAGATGGGCCACAACAACGGACCTTCTTCTTGGTTTTGGTGGTTGAAATGCTCCTTATGGAAGGCCCTTAACATCTGGACTTTTAGATACTAATACTATTCAGAGCTGCCTTAGCTGATGGATTTGTTTCAAGTTTTTCTGCTTCTTGAATTTTATCCTTTTAAACAAACATGGGTAACATAAAATGAATATATCCCATTAAAATCAATTTTCAAGAAACAATTCAAATTTTACTTTAAAAATTAAAAATAACTACATATCAAGCAAATTCCTTTTAAAGTGTGTCTGTGTCAACAAAACTGCTGTTCAATTTTTAAATCAAACCATTTTAATCTCATTTTTCTAAGTGTGCATTGATTACAAACTTGAATAGCCTTTTATTTAAGATTATCTCTTTCTTTCTATCTATCTATCTATCTATCTATCTATCTATCTATCTATCTATCTATCTATCTATCTATCTCTATCTATCGCTGAGATAAGTGGTAGTGAAAAAGTGAATTACATGTAGAAAATTTTCTCATATACACATGGATACCTGCACATCTTTCTGGCAGTAAACAGGGTTACTGTGTACTTAAAAGCTTTATTGGAGAGTTAGGAATTTGTATTTTAACAGACATGGAAAATTACAGACAAAATACAGGCAAATATTATTTTATTTTAACATGATTTACATACTCTGTAAACAGAGCACAGCTATTCAGGATAACATCTAGCATGGAAGAAACTCAGCAAAGTTTAAGAAGCAATGCACTGGCTCTAGTTATGTTAGACATAATAAATGACATAATTATTCCAAGTCAAAACATTTCATCCTTGTACATCATCAAAAGAGTTAATAAAAATAGCTACGGATGTTTGTAATGTTAGTACAAGATGAAGTTAAATGGGGAAAGTCTTGGTACAGAATTTCTGTGGCTTCCAAAAAACATTCCAAAAAGGTTACAGCATCATCTTCTGGAACATGAGACAAAGTCCAATTATGTAGGTAAGTTCTAAGGAAGGGCTACCTGGACCTCAGTGATGTCTAGTCTAATGGTAAGAATGCAGGGTTTTAATCCACCTTTCCAGAGATTACTGTTCAACAATTAATTTTGAAATATTCTGATTACTTAGAAATCATTAAGAGTAACTGGTGATTATCCACCACTGAACATGCAAGGAGATTAGGAAGGGGTCATACTATCTCCCTACAAGAGATTTATTGGCTACCAAAGCCAATAGTGCCTCTAAAACAGTATTGGATTTTGCCTCCTCTGTCAATGAACTGTGTGCCCAGAATTCCTTCCTTGGAGCAAGAGAGGGAGATGAAAAGCTACAGAGCTAGGCGCCACCACACAGTTGCAACTCCCAAATGAAAGAAGCAAAATTGGCAGCCAAGCTGAAGATCTCAGTTCAAAATGGGAAAATGGCCAACACTGAAACTGACTGGTAAATATCCATTTAGTTGCATTTCTTCTTACCTTCCTGACTTCAGACCTGAAGATAAGATACGAATATGAGCTATGATCTAATCCTAATCGATAAAATCAAGAGGTATGTTCTAACCCATACCCAGAGGGCCAGGCTGGAGAAAAAGCCAAGTTTTCAAGGCCTCATGAAAGGCCAACAGGAATGGGTCAATCTAATTTCAGATTGAATGATGTTCTACAGAGCACATGCCAGAGCAAAAGTTTTCCTTCTGGGCTCTGCCAACCAATATTACCTACTGATGGTACCGAGAGCATGCTCTTTCTGCTCAATCATATAGTACAGGTAAAAACAATTGGGAAGAGATAGTCCTATAAGTAATCTGGTGGCGAAAATCAGCATCTTGAATTGCACCCAGGAGCATACCAGAAGTCAATGCAGCTCTTGGAGCAATTGTGTCACATGTGGATGAATAACTGGCACCAGTATTTGTCCATACTGCTATATTTTACTCCAGTTGAAGCTTATAAATGCACTTACAAATGCAGCCCCGCATAAAATGTACTGCTGTAGTCCAAACTGGAGATCACAAGGACAGGAGTGATCATGAGCAGGGCCTCCATTCTGAGAATAGACATACTCTCAGCCGTGAAAGGGCCTGGTAGCCATGGCTGCTATCTGCTCTTCAAGCAGGACCCATGAACCTCAGAACATGCAGTCAGTCTGTCTAGTGCCACTTCATCTAGAATCAAAGATGGAAGGTCCCCAGAACCATGATATCCAGAAATCCAGAACGACACAATCTTGTTTGGGATGACTTTAATATTAATCACAACCTAAACAACAAAAGACTAGAAGGATCAAAGTATTTATAAATATGAATAAATATGTGAACAGATGAATTAATTAATGATTCATCATTAACTGATTGCTGCAACCCTTTCCCATAATTAATTTGCAAACATTGGCCAGGAATCCATGTGTAGCAATTTGAAGCTGGAACATTCTGTGAACATTCTGTGAGTTTAGCAATAACCAGGAAATAGGGAGGGAGGATTTAAATCCAAATTATAGAACACCTGAAAGGGAAAAAGACAGTTGGCAGCATATTCAATTTCAAAAGAAATCAGATCAGATCAACATGTTCTTGCCTGTTTCTTAGGTCATAATGAGAGGTGTCTTATTGCATGTTTAAATTCTAAACAAATCGGGCAGGACTCCCATTCACTGATAAACAAAATTGGAAAAAATAGTCTACATATCCGAACATACATTTCATTTCCAAGAGTCTTGTTTGGAGGACTATTCAAAATTTTGGACTGACTTTTTGTTTTTGTTAAATAAACTGATATAAATATTAATATTTATATTTATATTAATAAATTAATATTAATGTATGTAGTGGGGTATGTAAGTCTAATTTTGTTGGATAAATACTGTACACATTTCTGGGGTTTTTCTACACATATTTGTAATTAAAAAAAAAATAGAGAGTGGCATGGTGGTATCAGTGATGAAGAAGCTTGTCTCCCATTCTGAAGGCTGAGAGTTCAATCCTAGATAGTGGCAGATGTTTCTCTCCTAGGGCACAAAGAAAAAAAATCTGCTCTGAACTCCATGTTATATCAAGAAGTGCATCTGGCCAGTGAACACTCAGCTCCATCCAGTCACCCCAACTCTATCCTGAATTAAGGGATAACAGGGTCATAAAAAGAGAGTACTGTATAATAAAAAATAAAACTGGGAAGTTATTTACTGCTTTCCTTAAGAACAGCCGCTTCTGAGTTAATTCTGCTTCTGAGAGAAATACATTTTTTAAAAGTTATATTTTGCAAACTTGCAGACATGGTAGGAAAAGGTAAGAACATATGATACCCATTTGAAACTGTTGGCATTAAAAGTCTAGAGATTTTCAGTCATCCAGGACATGTTGTCCTAAAGGTGCTTTTTTTTCAGGAAATAACTGGACTTGTTGGCATTACATTTCTGTTACCTTCAAACGCAGCAAGTGAAATGGAAGTATGTGATTATATAGCACACTGCAAATATGAAGCCACTTATAAACACCAAACTGAATAGAACATACAAATTCCCAGGATGAATTTGTTTTATCACCAGCATAATTACAACAAAGAACTCATTCTGTAAGGATTGAATAAAGTTGCAACTGAAATGATTAGACAAAGCATTTGGCAATCTGCCATAAAAATAAAGTACTCAAAAGTTCAAGGATTATGCTTGAATACTGGGTATGTGAATTACATTTCCAACTGAATTGAGTTCTCATGCTTGAGGGTGGAGGAGGGAGGGAAAATGAATTAAGCAGCTGTTGATATTTTTCCAAGAAAGTTGGATTTTTTTCCCCAACCAAAAAGTGGTCAAGAACAAGGAAAAAACAGACCTAAAATAAATGCAACTGGTATTGATGGTGTAGATCTTGTTCTTCCCATACAGCTGGCTTTTCAAGATCTGTCTTCATAGTTTGGCTTTTGCTTTTTTGCATCCTCATGGTTACCATGTGAGTATGGGATATTAAGATACATCTAGCTGGTCTGTATATCTACTGTGTGGCCAAGTGATACCCATAGTTCCATATCACCCTTACCTTTGTTTACTATCACCTAGCCACACATCTTTAGTCTGAATTACATGCCATGTCCTCACTGTAAAGGACAAATTGCATGGAAAAGTAATACCTTTACTTGATACTTGAAAAAGTATCTGATACAATCAAGCCAAAATAATGAATTTTTGTTTTACAAGGAATAGTGGAATTTAGTTGTTTATAGAAGAGATAAGCATCATGAAAACAACTTGTAGCAAACTATGTTAAAAATGAACCATTACTATGTAAATTGTTTAAAAACATCAAATAAAAAAATAACTGAGTTCTTCTTTTCCACAATTATAAAAATACAAGAACCAATTGAACATAAAAAAAGATTGTGGTTCCTACAATAAAAGTGAAGGAAGGTTAAGCAGCATGTAAAGCATGAGCTAAGGAATAAAGTAGCTTGGAAGGACTGATTTTTTACCACAGGAACAAAAAAAAAAAAAAGCCATTTGGGTTTAATTATTAAATACTGGTCTATTGTACAGACATCTGGGTTAATATTCTTTGGGCTCTTATGACATTTAAGCCGTGTCACAGTGCCCAACGATACAAAAGGACACAACGGAAAGAGGAAAAATGTTCCATCCATTGTTAATCTGCGTCTAGAAGGGGCAAAAATTTGCATTAATTGAAGCGATAACACGACGCGGGCAGGACCAGGGCGGATGCAAAGCAGATGCGGAACGGAAAGCCAGCGGATGGCGCATCCGGCTAGGCTTCGGGGGGTCTCAGCGAAAAAGCGGACGCGGAAGAAGAAATGGGAAAAACGGGATGCAGAACGGATGCACAGTGGAGGAAGCGGATGGCACAGCGGAAGCAGAACGGATGCCTGGAGTTAATTGGCAGCGGGGGCGGATGCATTTGCGCAGCCCCCCGGATTATAAAGAAAAGCAGCATCGCACGTGGCCAGCATTGGAGAAAGACCTGCTGCTGGAACTTCGAGTTCTTGCCTGCATGTCTGCCTGCAAGCTTTGCTACCAGCCTGCCTCCAGCCTCCTGGCAGCTTCCCTCCCAGCCTCTGGGCAGCCTCCCTGCCCAAGCTTGCTGCAGCCTCCCTGGCCAGCCTTGCTGTCTGCCTGCCAGCCTTTTCTGCCAGCCAGTCTGCCTGCCAGCCTTGCTGCCTGCCTGCCTGCCAGCCTTCGTTCATTGCCTGTCCGCCAGCTTGCTGCCTGACCTTGCCAGCCTTCCTGCCAGCCTTGGTGCCTGCCTCCCTGCCAGCCTTGGTGCCGCCTTGGTGCCTGCCTTCTGCCAGCCTTGGTTGCCTGCTGCCTGGCCAGCCTCCCTGCCAGCCTTCCTGCCAGCCCTTGGTGCCTGCTGTTTGCCAGCCTTTCGGTGCTTCTTGCCTGCCAGCTTCCTTGCCAGCTTCCTGCCCAAGCCTTGGTGCCTGCCTCCCTGCCACCTTCCTGCCAGCCTTGGTTCCTGCAGCCTTCTGCAAGCCAGCAACCCCACAACCATGCGGAAGCACAGCAAGCCTTCAGCCATCTGCCTGCCAGCCCTTGCAAGAGGGACAGGCGACCATCCCGCCCCCTGGCCCTCACCTCTGGTTCTCCTTGGGCCTTCTGTAGCACGGGCTCGCTCTTTCTGGGGCTGGCGCTTCTTGCTGCTTCTGCTTCTGGAGGAGCCTGATGACAAGCACTCCAGCACAAGCCACCTCCACAGCACCTACACCCTTCACCCTGAGACTGAGCGACCAAGAGGATCCAGAGTCTCATTTTTTGTCTGATAGCTGGTTGTTAATAAAGTCTATTTTTGATTCACACAACTGCTTTCATTTCTTTTTTAAATAAAGTCTTGCTGGAAACTTTTAGAAATGGTTTAAGCCTTTGCATGCTTGTTGGGATGGGGTAAGAGAGCTGTGGGATGGCAGGATAACTTGGGATGCGGTAATAGTTGTGATGATAAACCTCCAGGCAAGCAATAGTGGGACTGGGATGCGTCCACCCTCCCAATTTGCCACCCCTATGGCCTTCATTATCAATTACAATGTAAGCATTGATCCACACATTTGAACACAAAACACACTCTGTTATTAAACGCCCTGTTCATTGTAGGCCAACCAACATACATGGCACCAATCCTCATCCGTTGATGAGGACAGCTGAAGCAAGCATCCATTAAGCATTCTACCATCCTGTCTTTGCCACTCCACGCTCCAGCTGGGGAGTTGCCACAGTGTTCAGGAGGTTGCGTGCTTCTTCGCCTCAGTGAGCTC
Source organism: Laticauda laticaudata (assembly GCA_004320025.1). Lineage (NCBI taxonomy): Eukaryota > Metazoa > Chordata > Lepidosauria > Squamata > Elapidae > Laticauda > Laticauda laticaudata. The sequence goes on along the minus strand of BHFT01028276.1, from coordinate 11,131 downwards.
TGTTGGCCCTTGCCCACACCCTCAGTGTCGTATAAGTTTCGCCCTTGCCTCCATTCCCCAGCGGCTCCATGTCCCCATTGCCTTGCTGGAGTCCACGAGCCTGTTCTGCAAGAGCCGGGTAGCGGAGTGCGCATGAGATTGTGCAGGATGCCAGGCAAGCTTCCACGATCCTCCTCATGGTCATCTGGACGATGCCTGCATTTGGTGGTGAGAAGTACCTGGCACCTGTTGCCAGGATGCCAAGGCGTTCGCCACCACCCGTCTTGCCCTGACAGCCTGCCCAGTTAAAGATCCCTTCTCTCACGGTGAGTATTTGGAGGGTGTAGGCTTCATGAGGTAGGTTTTAGGGAGAAGGCGTCTCCCCCACGATGAAGTAGGGCACATCTTGCGTGTCGTTTGCGGCAGCGGGTCTGGATCTGGGAAGCCCACCATGAGGTTCTTCCAGACCCCTCCTGGAGTGGACTGGCGTTTGTATACCCTGGCATCTGAAGCATAGCGTTGCCTGAAGCATCGATGTCATGAATCTGTAGTCAGCATCGACCATGGCGAAGAGGATGATGCTGAAGAAGCCACTTGAGTTGTTGATAGTGGACCCTGAGTTGGCTGGAGCTTTGCAGGCCACGGTGCTTCCCATCTATGGCCGTCCAACAGTGTGGGGAAGGTTCCACTTCTGATACCCACTGCTCTTGCAAACATTCTTCAGCCTTCTTTCAGTGGAGGGGCACTGGAGGAGCTCCTCCAGTTATTTTCGATGATGGCCTGCACCACTTCTCTGACAGCAAAGCTATGGTGCTGGGTGGCACCCTCCAGCCGTGCTGCATGCTCCTGTAGGTGGTCCCTGAGGCAGGTGCGTGCAGAGTGGAGTGCACCTTAGCCCAGGTTCCAGCTGGTACGGCAAGTTTGGTGTCATCCTGCTCACATTGGTCAACCTGGTATCAGGCGCTGCCACAAGTTCATCAAACATGGGCTTGGAGGCATCACTCCTAAGAAGTTCCCGTAGAACCGCTAACGACGGGCAGTTCCTTCGCGTCCTAGCTCCACCAACATCATGCAGCCTTGTCGTAAAGTACCGTACTTGCTGCGGAGCGAAGGGAGACATCTGTAAGCGGGAACACAGTATTTGTAGCCAGTGCCTACCCCAGTTTTGTCTTTGTCCCGTGAAGATTTATCTATTTACACTGGATGAGTCGACTACAGAGACCTGTAGAGTTAGGTTTCGGCAGGTGTTTGCAACGGAAAATGTTGGGCTGCCGAAAAGGATTTTGTCGCAAATCCACGTGGGAACCATGGACTGGATGCCTGTGGAATAGCAAGAAGTCAGATGAAGGCTGCAGAGGTCTGCACAGCTGGGCTGCTGTCTGAAAGTGAGATGCAGACAGTTGCTCCCCCTTTTTTAGGCAGTATAGGTGTCCCTTTGCATCCTCTAAGGCATCCTCTAGCATCCTGTAGGCATCCTGTATGCATCCTTAATATCCGAGATAGATCCCCTCTGCAAACGGTTTTTTTCCGTTTTAAAATGCTTGTTTCCGTGTTGCATCCGCTAGGCCATCCATTCTGCTTCCGTCTGTGGTCCGTTCCGCTTCCTCCTTGCGTCGGGCGGCGGAAATGGAGTTGCGCGATATGCCGCAGCGTACGTCTAGCGGATATAGCGGATGAGTAACGGAGCGCGTAGTGGATCAGAATGGACGAATTGGATACATTTCCGCCGCAAAATTTTGAGCAGCCCCAACACTTTTGGAGCGGATGAAGATCGTCATAAACGGATGCTGGACGGATAGAGAGGAAGCAAAACGGAGGGCAGTGAGTACATCGCGTTTTCGAACGGATGGCAAGCTTTTTTGTCCGTTTTACATTCTCTTTGCATCCGTTGGTGCAGTGTGACACGGCCTTTAATGGATGTTCTAGACCAGGGTTCCCCATGCCAGAAAGCAGGCTGTGCAAACAAGCAAAGTCCTATCCATAGGATGCAGGCAACCATGCCCCATCTGTTCCACTGAAAAACCTCTTTCCGAGGTCCTTGGTGCCCAAAAGGTTGGGGGCCACTGTTGTAGGCTGATGATCTCTTAACCTATTTTACAGACTCATCCAAGCAAAGAAAACCCATAGTTTTTCCCAAATAGCTAAGCTGTAGCTATCAGTATCTCCTCAACCATGCTGAGACTGTATTCTGCAATATAAATGTAGTCCTTGACTTACAACCACAATTGGGATGAGAATTTGTGTTGCTAAGCAAGGCAGTTGTTAAGTGACTTGTGCCTGATTTTACAAACATTTTTGATCTGGCTTTCCCCATGATTTTGTTGGAAGTTGTCTGAAAAGGTTGTGATCATGTGACCCTGGGATGCTGTAAATGCATGCCAGTCGCCAAGCTCATAAATTTTGATCACATGACTGTGATGCTGCTACATAGTTATGTGTGAGAACTGGTCACAGTCACTTTTTTCAGTGTCATGGTAATCTCAGTCACAAAATGAATGGTTTTAAGTCAGGGACTACCCATATTTGGAGAACTACAGGCTGACCATTCCAATCCTTGTAAATAGTGGATGAAAATTAATAAAAAGAAACAGAGTTAAGGTAAAAGGGTTACCTTAGGGTTTTCTTGCAGATTAACTGGTTTTCATTCAAGAAATGAAGAGACAGAAATGGCTAAAGACCCTTCTCTTTCTATCCTCTTGAATAGCAGTGCCACCAACGGTCAGAATTTCTTGATTTTTATGTATTCTGGCCAACCCTATCATGTTGCCAATGACCGAGAAGGTTTTATTCTTAATAAAAGCCAAGGGTGCCTTGTTCTTTTTAGAGTTAAGTGTTATTACAGGTCGGATATGGGTACACCCAAAGCACTGGTTGCAAGAATGATTTGGCCATCCAGGTAGCTTAAGTCAGGATTTTCAACTTTGGCAACTTTTAAGATGTGTGGATTTCAACTCCCAGAATTCTCAACCCAGCATATTGGGTGGGGAATTCTGGGAATTGAAGTTTACACTTTTTAAAGTTGCCAATATTGGAAAAATACTGCTCTAAATGCACCTTCAATCAGGAATAAGGCCCAATAAGGAAACATAACACAGCTAGATGAACACGTTGAAGATGTGGGCCTGTACCCTGAATGCATTCTTGCCTTCCTCAAACCAGCCTCAATTCCCAAATGTAGTTCAAGCACACGAGTGAACCCAATTCAAAATTCCCTCGTCCCTTTTGCTTGCACTTAGAAGACTACATTTCCCGAAATGCACCATAGGGAAGAGGGCAGGAATCAGGATCGGGCCTATTTCATAAACCCTAGCAGGGAGTGAGCGCGCAGGCGCAACCCTTTCGCCTGCCTTCTTTTGATCCTCCAGAGAAGATCGGTCGCTCAGTCGCTATGATGGCTCCTCCCTGGTACGTTATGCGCTTGCGCGCTTATTCCGGCCTCTAACCTAGGTTGCCGAAAGGCTGGAAGAAACAGAACGAGAAAGACGGAGAAAAGGGTGACCGCGCATGCGCCTCTTTCTGTTTCCTATCTCCCCGACCTTGCAAATAAGACAACGGCGGGTTGGAGTGCAGAGCGGGGTCTGAAGGATGCCGGGAGCGAGGTGAAGTTAGCACCGCCGTCGTGCGAGCGGCAGGATACCTCTCCCCATTCCTCAGGTCAGTGTGAAGAGGATTCATGGCCTTCCCGTTTTCCGGGTTCTCTTCCCCCGAAGTTCCATTCCCGACTGGGGAGGCCACCCCTCGGTGACCACGATGGGGATGGGCAGGAGCTGACGCGTGCTCTGGAGTGCGCATGCGTACTCAACTCCGTCCAGCGCCCTAAGTTCTGGCTGGAACTTGCGCTGTCATTTCCCGCGCGCCCCGCTTGCTCAGATGTTTGGTGGGGGTGCCTGCAGGGATGCAATGCAACTGCCCTGGACTTTTTATGTGCCACATGCATTGCTTTCAGGTTGCATTTCTACTTGGAAATCAAACTTGGAATGAATGCTCTGCAGTCTGCCTGCCATTTATCATTGCTCCCTCGGATTTCTCTGCCCATTGCGAAAAGGCACCAGATTTCCACGATGAATGTGTGGACGAGACTTTTTGTGGCTCTGGTTAGAAGGGCCAGGTTGCCTCCATAAACCTAGGGACTAACTTCCAGAATTCTTTGCTAGATGTACATTTTGAGAATTGCCACCCGAATTAAAATGAAAAAGAGTAGGCAAGGAAAGTCTGGTGGATGGTAATTAATTCATGGTCATCAGGTGGTTGACATGTACTCCTCAGCCCTGAGCAATAGGAAGGCTTGTTGGAGTGTAATCTGAAAACAACTGGTTGCTTAGTCTGTTTACTGCTTCTGGTTAATTTCTGTGAAGAAAAAAAAAACCAGGGATGCAAGCAAAGTATGTATGAAGAGGGATTGTTGGGAGAACTTCATTTATTAGATATATTTAAAAGTACGTGTTTTGTAATTATACATGCCACTGTTAAGATCTTCCATATGCCACATTTAAGATAATTATGTGTTCTAAACCAAAGGGATATTCTTGAACTGGTAAGTGTGCATTTGCACTCACTGTGACAGCAGCTGCTGTTATCAAGAATTGGTGGAAATGTGCAATGCAAGGCTGTATTTGTATGTGTGAATATCAAGGTTCACACATGTGTATATTTGTGGCCTACAATCACTAGTTCCAAAATGTATCCTCCCACAATGCAATTTGTCCTCTTTTTTGTTAATCTGTTGTGGAGTATGATATTGAAATAATGTAATTGATTCTGCCAAAGCTATTGTTTGTGCTTGTTGTGTGAAAGAAATCCTCTGGCTAATGTGAGATAAATTAATAGGGAAGAAATTAACAGGTAAAGCAATCTGGTAATGTGTGCTACTTAGACTGAAATTTCATGATGTTATGGTGGGAAACACTTCGTTCTCTATTCCTTTTTATTCCTTTCTCTAACCTACCTATATTTTGCTTAAATACTTCTCAGCCTTTCCCTCATTAATTGTATATAAGTATTCATATCTGTTACCTTTGGTTTCTTTGATATACTCTCATATATTGTATAGCTAGTAGCACAGAATAGGTGTGACTAAATAATAGAGTACGGTATCTGTCTTGCCTCATATGCTATTTATTTTATTATACAAAATACCTTTACTGTTCTGTGTCCTTTATTATGATCAATTGCGAATAATCAACTGATATTTCTTGTGCTTTCCCTAGATAGATGGGCAGCTGTGGTCTGGAAATTATTGTTGTTTGTTTCTAATAATTTAGGCTGATTCATCAAGTGCTGTCTTGTAAAGAGGATGAACTCGGTTTCAATTATTTGCTATATTTAGGTTAGATTCCTGCAAAACTCTTGAAAATTGTCAACAACATAAATTAAGGGGGAAGTAGTTTGCCATATGTTCAGTTGATGATATTGTCAGCTTAGTTTGAAACTAAGTAGTCCAGGACAAGGGTATTTTAATTATGGTAATCTCTTCCATAATCCTATCTGAAGCTTGCTATTTGTTTTAGAGGCCCTCTTGCTGTTCTGATGTAACTAGAATCTTTTCAATGATTACTAAAGACACTGGACTGCCATCCTCCTCCCAGAAAGGCTAAAAAAGCTTATCTGCTCCACAGTTTTTTGATAGATAAATAATTCCTTTTTTAAAAAAATATCTTCATTTGATGCTGTAATTGTGTAAATATTACCATTTTATGTTTAGTATTTTGATTGTGTTCTTTAGATTTCATAATCTGTTAAGTTTAAGTCCATTTAGAATAGTAAGATATAAATTAAATTAATATAGTTGGGAAGTGCCCTGCTGTAGCCATAATGTTTATAGTTTTTAATCTAACAGTTGTGTTATAGTGTTTGGATTTTCATTAAATTGTGTAATCTGGTGATGTTTTTATAGATTGCATATACTAATTATTAGCAGCATAATACATATAAAACTCCACAGTACTAGAATTCCGCAACACTGGAACTCATGCCACTATTGCTACTACTTTAGCTATTTTAACTTAGAATTAGATTGTTCCTTATAGGAGTTAATATCATGAAGAATTTTATGCTTGATCCTGTCGTGAGCATGTTATTAGTAACAGCAGTTTTTTAAAGTTTAACCTGGTTAATACATTACCAAGGTTCCTCACCTTGCTACAGTTAGATTTCTTTCTTAAACCTCTATTGATACCTGAATTTAAGTGAAGAAAGAACATTCCTATACAAATACTGTTTCCTCATTGCATAACAATATGCATTGTGCAAACATTTTAACATCACACCCTTTTGAGGAGAAATTCATGTTCAGTAACTATTTTCAAGCTAAAGCAGATGTGAAAGTCATATGTTTAAATTTTCATCCTACTTTTGTGTTGCATGTTGTTAAAGCAATAGCTGCTGTTGGAAGAGAGATATTGGAGCATGATTTTTAAAATAAATTGAAAGAAAAATTTCAAACATTTTTGTTTTAAATGCATTTGCTAAGTATTGGCCAAAATTAGCCCGATTATTTCCTTTCTTCTTGAAACGACTACATGGAAATTCACTTTAGCCAATTGGACAGGAAAAGGGGCAGGAACAGGAACTTGGCAGTCATACATCTTGTCTACTAAATAAAACAATACATACTTCCCTCTCCAGATATTTGCACAGTCCACTTTTAGATTTTATTGTTGTCAATATCTATGTGCTACCCTTTATATAGGATCGAGGCCTTAGAAATATTGAACTATGGCTGGATGGGTCCTTTGGTATCCTGAGTCACAGATAGATGTGTTGTATTGAGTTGTTCATCTACCTAGATGTCTTAAGAATAGCACTTCGTAGACCTTTATTCTATAGGTTTATTTATTACTCTTTTAAACCTATCTAAATTAGTAGCCATCTTGCAGTAGTCAGTAATATGTCCCCTTTTCCAGAGACCATACTTGGATTCAACAGATTTTTATCAATTCCAGCCTTCCTTCTTTAGGGAAGGTTGTTGAAAGAGCAGTTGCCTTTCAACAGCAGAAGGCCTTAATATGAAACAGATTATCTGAATCCTTTCAGCTGTAGGTTTCAGCTGGGTTACAGTATGCAGACAGTGTTGGTCACACTTGTGGATGTTCTCTGGAGCAGAGCTCTCCAACCTTGGCAACTGTAAGATTAAGTGGACTTCAACTTCCAGAATTCCTCAACCAGCTTTGCTGGTTGAAGAATTCTGGGAGTAGAACTCCACAAGTCTTAAAGTTGCTAAAGTTGTAGACCCTTGTTCTGGTGGTCTTGAGACAAAGGTGGTGCTACTGTCCTGATTCTTGCTTTCCTGGGGCCTGTTGATGTCCTTCTGGAACAGCTTCAGGAATTAGAAGGTGTTGCTTTGCAATGGTTTGGCTCCTTTGTGGCCAGTTCCATTTGGTGTAGGGCAGGGGTCTGCAATCTGTGGCTCTGGAGCCATTATGTGGTTCTTTCGGCTCTCTGCTGCGACTCTCTGTTGGCTGATCTCACCACTGGCTGGCCCCACCCCACCCCGTCACTCCTCGCTTGGCCTGAGGTAAGGGTGATGGTGGGGGATGGAGACTTGCTCCATATTCCAGAGCAGGAGATGGCTGGGTGGGAGTGAATGATGTCAGGTTGGCCACAACTACCCAGTCACACAGGTTGTTAAATTATTGGCCCCCAGTGTTTTATTTTCTGTGGGAAACAGGTCCAAATGGCTCTTTGAGTGGGGTCATCCACCTAGGAAATGTGCCATTTCTATAACAGCCCCTCGCCTGAGCAGCAGGAATCTGGTAGGACCCCACTGATTTAGCTTTCTGGAAAGCCCTAAAGAGCTGGCTTTCCTTCCAAGTTTTGGAATAAGATAAGGTTGGACTCTGGGGTTTATATTGTCAGATGGACCCAAAAATGTTGTTTTAGATTCCAGATCTTTATTTTCAGTTTTGTTTATTATTGTTGTTATGAACCATTTACAGTTATTTCATAAGATGGGTGATGATATAAGTCTTTTAAATAAATACACCATAGTAAGTTTTGAGTGTTTTATCAGAGAAAAAGCCCCACAAAAAGCAATACTGCAAAAACAGACTATGTGCTGATGACATTTGGATCATGAAATTGAAAGTGATTCCTGCATGTGATCTTCATTGACCTCTGACTTTTATTCAGATGGAGTTGATCTTAGTATTTTTTACCCCAGCCTGAGAATCTTCTCCATATGTTACAATACTGAGGAAACATAGCTCTTAAAGAGAAAATAGGAAAGGTGTGGAAAATCTCTGCTTTAGTCTTAGATCAGGGGTTCCCTAACTTGGCAACTTTAAGACTTGTGGACTTCAACTCCCAGAATTTTCCAACCAATTCTCCACGTTTGGAGGCCTTTGCCTTAGATTCTTGGGTTGTCCAGCTGTGGTTTACTAAGGATAAAGACATATAGTGGCAGTACACCTGTCCCTGTTCAGCCTGACCAGGTTGGAAATGCAGACACCTTTCAGACTGCATAAAATATAGGAAAATTTTGATTTGCACTTCATTTTTTTTAAATTTTATTTTAAAATAGCCATATGGATCTTTAGAATAGTATTACCCTTGGAGAGAAAGATTAATACACACTTGTTAGAATTTCTCTAACAAGCTATCACTAGCCCTGACAGTAAGAGGAGAAACCTCTTGCATCATGTGTGGTTTAGTATTTGCTTTGCCTGTGAAATTTGCATCATTATAAACCCTTTCACTAATAGTAATTGCAGATTGTGATTCATATGGGAACAATGAATTGCTTGATCATCTTTATCCCATGAAACTGTTTTTTGAAATGAAAACTTGTTCTACCAGCACATAGTGTACACTAGAGACGTTTTATTCTTTCAGTTGAAAAATGTATTATATTTCAGACTGGTTTGTATGGATGTAAATTAATTGTAATCAAAACAAAAGTTTCCCATCGGCTAAGTCATGATTTGCCTTAAAATAAAACCTATATTCTGCAATTGAAGTAAATGAATGGAAAATTAAAGGTCTACATTATAATTATGTAATATGCAGTATTGCTTCGTGAATCTCCATCCCACCTTAAAATTAACATGAAAGGATGCATTGGACCCTAGGACAGTGTTGGAACTCCCTTGGAAAAGATGTTGAAAAAAAAACTTGAATGTCTACTGAGGTTATTTTTGGCTTTGAAACTTTAGCAGACATTTTGAAAGATGTTTCTAAATAGACAGATTTTGTGTCTTCTGCCAGTTGCAGTAGTTATTCTGAATTATTTCATATGTATAAATCCCACCTTCAAAATGGGGAAACCAGGAAGAGAAAAGTGGTTAAGATTTTGGCAGCCTGTTGTGCACCACTGCTAATTTGTTTTCATACCAGTGTGTGAGAGTCATTCATCTGATACAAGCATTTGTACTCTGCTTTGCTAAAGACGCAGCCCCCAATAATTTATGTTCAAAATATATATTTAAAGTACCAGTGGAGCATTGACACATATAGTAGAGCCAATTTGGTCTATTGGCTAAGGCATCAATCAGGTAGAAACCAGGAAACTAAATACTAGTCCCACCTTCTGAATGAAAGCCAACAGGGTGACCTTGGGTCAATCACACACATTTAGCCCAACCTACCTCACAAGTTTGTTATGAGGAAAATATGAAGAAGGAACATTAGGTATGTTTGCCACCTTTACTTATTCATAAAAATAATGAAGGATAAACATAAATGACATGTACATTGAGAATGTTTTCTCAGGTAGATGTCATGGATCTGCTTTTAGAAGCAGTTGCTGCCTAATATATTTGGTGAGTACTGCAATGTATTTGTGATGTTTTTAAATTTCTGGCATCAGTTCTGTTAGAGAATGGTGAATTTCATTTATTTATTGCATTTATTTAAATTTCTGTACACAAATATTCATCCAATTCAGATTCCAGCTAAGGAATGAAAAAACACTTTGGAGGCACCTCTGCTCCTTATCTTTGCAAAGAATCTTAGAAGAAAAAGGAGAGACATGGTGTTGAAATGTAGCTTGAATCAGAGTAGTGATATGATAGGCAGGTCTTCATGTTTTCTCTTGCATTTGCCCATTTCTTCTGAAAAACTTACAGACAATTGGGAAAGATTTCTACTGCATTGAGGCAATTTAAGGAACAAAGTGCTACCAAGAAAATCTCCTTCCTTGCTTTTTCCTTCATTTGTTGGATCTCAGTTCTGGCTTTCAGGGAGACCCAACATGGATCTGGCATTGTTTTGACAATTTGGAGCACTAGATGATGGTGGTTTGAAGGGCTGAGGGAAGAATGGTTATATTGGGGAACTTGTGCCTATTAATTGCCTGTATAGTACAGAGGAATTGTAGAACTACTCCATCTCTAATGCTACATCTTGTTATTAGCCTAAAGAATAGCTCTGTGCTAAGAAGTCTTTAATTTCAAAATTAATACAAAGCGATTGCCTGGAAAAGAATAAAATGCTTGGGAAGTGGTGGAAGGGTACATTTAGGTAATGGTAAGTACAGTACAAACAAGCTTAACATATTTATCCTGCCAATTTCATCAGGAATGCCATGATACTTTTCTTTTGATTAAAGCTGTTGATTAGATTTAGTGTATTCCGTAAACTGATAATTTCCATGGATTAATTAATCCTGAGAATTTGCCAGGAGGTAATTAAAGTTATGAGGTGATGGCTGTAAATTTTCCTGTACAAGTCTTCCTGATATATTTAATGAAAAATAATAGGGGAAAAAAATAGTGGAATTCCTGCTCATTTTTGACAAAGGGATGGGCATCTTCTCCACTGAGCCGAAGGGAGAATCCAGGATGGGTAGTTTCTAGTCTCATAGCTCTGCAGACCGAATTGAAAAACTGAGGACAAACCCTCTGGTAACGGTCCCCAGTTCTTCATTCGGTCTCAGCGTGTTCAGACCACTCTTAAAGGGCTCCGAATAGTTCAGATTGTAGAAGAATCTTCACCCCCTGGATTGAGGGGTTTTTTTTCTTCCAGAGGCTTAGAGCAAGTTTGACAGCTAACTGGCTAGCTGGTTAGCACTTTTGCTTTTCACAGGTTTTTTTTTTTTGACTGCCTTTTTAAAAAATTATTTACTGGTAGACTGGTTTTTGCAATCATGATTATAAATTTGATTGGAAATGCCCCTGACAGCCCATGTGGTCTGGGCTGGGGGGGGGAGTCAGTGTCT
>BHFT01028275.1:26304-74904 GCA_004320025.1 Laticauda laticaudata | reverse complement strand
ACGCGGCTTGAGCCAAAGTTCCCGTTGGGCTGTTGCGTGGTTTAAACCGAAATAAGAGGGTGTGTTAGTTGAAACCCGGTGTGGCTGGTGTCATCCAGACTTCGTTTGTTCCAGACTCAGGAACACTGGTAAGAAGGGGGGATTTGTTTAAGCGTGAGAGACCGAGCATGTGGCAGAGAGGTACGAACAAACCACGCTAGATTGAGTATGGCTGGTAATAAAGCGCCGTCCCGCAGCAATTTGAGAGCCCAATGAGGAGAGAGATTGGGAGTTGTATATAATGGATCTGCTGATCACTACATGAGGGTTTACTGGGAGAGAGAGCCATAGTGACAAGATGGGGAGATACATTTACAATCAGGAAAAGAAGTGGGGTCTGTCTCGACTTTAACACATCTGGCGGGCACAGCGCGCTTATTTAAGACTGGAATAGCATTGGCGAAGCGGGCAGAGACGCTGAAAACAGGAATGACCTGGTTGATGCGGTGAGACCGGAAGTGCATGCAAGCTCACTACCGCGACCGGGTTCGTCTCGAACCCTCATCCAAGAGACATGAATTCCTCGCATAATAAAGACCAGAAGGGCGAGAACGAAACCCATTGCGTGATTTCGCGTGGCTAGCTCTGCGCCATAGTTGGAGGAGCACCGCGTGAAGTTCCAAATTATGGACGAAAGGCAATGCGAAGATGCGGATGTGCATGTTAGGGTCTGTGCAGGACTCTACCCTACAAAGCAAATCTATAAAACAGAACCGTAAAGATGTACGAGGTGGCATGAGGCATCACGGGCGGAGCAAACGCAATTGGGAGAGCCGCAAAAGAAATCAGCGCCACAAATGAGAGGATGATCGAACGTCAGTAGCGCTTGCTACACACGGACAGCCTCGTCTCCGAAAGGAGAAGGAGCAAAGCTCCAGGGGCGGAGGCATGGGGAGTAGCAGTAGCTAGTCATCACGACTTCAGCACAGCCACGAAGACCTAGAGTCGAATCATTCAGACAGCTGACGCAAGGTGAGAATGAGGTCCACCGCCTTACCAAACCCAAAGAAATGGTGCGAGACGAAGAACGCGATAAAAAGTGGCGGTGAATTGCGCGGCTGGGTGTCGTGGTGGATGAAGCAGCCGGCGCGGCCGATGCTCAGGTTCATTGGATGTGCTATCTAAGTTCGGGGCTTGCGCAAGACGAGGGGATGCATGATTGGAAAGAGTCATGCAACAATGAGAGAAAACACGCAGCAGGCGCGGCTAAGAGACGCGGTGACTGGATCGCCGCTGAGCGCAGAGAAAACTAGACGTCGAAGGCAGCCGACAGGACGAATGTGGAGGCCGCGAGCAACAGGGGAACGCAGGCGCACCAGAGAAACAACACACATCAGACTGTCACTTCAGAGAAGCGGCACAGACTGAGAGGGTGTGTAGAGAAAAAAAAAAAGCAGGAAAAAGTAGGTCAGAAGCGTTGTAGTGTCCATTGAAGGCTGAGGCAGCTGTTTCGTGTAGATGGAAGTCGACTTCCGGGATCTTTTCTGTCGATGCGTGTCGTGGATAACAATAATTTAGAGCGTCTGATCCAAACATCAGACAAAACAGAACCTCAAAAAACAAAAATTAGAATTTCTCAAAAGATTAACCAAGGGAAATAGGAATTCCCCCGTGGTAGCGGTCGGGCACCTTCAAAGAACTTAGCAGAACGCAACATCCATGCCTTCGAGAGGTCGTCTGCCCATTGACTATAGTCGTACCGAGACGTCCCACGCCTTCTGGCAGTCGAAATGGTTTGCGGACATTGGGCATCGGGATGAGAACCGGAGTGGAGACGAAATAAGTCTCGCGAGCGATTGGGACAAGAGAACCTGCTGACACGAATTCGGGATGTCTTCGATGGGGAACGTACTTCGAGGCAGGTACGCGGGAACCCAATATCCTTTGAGCTTGATCCCCAAAGGTAAGCACCCGAGCAAGACTGAAAAGGACAGATGGGTCCGCGCTTTTTTGCATTAAAGAACCCAAAATAGAGATGAGGCCAATTAGAATAAAATTGATGCACAAGTCGGTTGGTTGGTGCAGGGCGGTGGCGGGGGTTTTTGAGTAGGGGATGGGGGTGGTGTTGGGTATCACTGCTGGGTGTCGGAACGTAGGGTGTGGGTACGGGTCGGGGTTACCGGGGGTCACGTAGAACCAATTTTGCGGAGCCACGGGCACAGGTATGGGAGAGCTCCAAGCTTTTTTCTTGAGTGACAAGCGGCTTGTAAAACGGCAGAATGGGATGCTGTGCGCGATCTCGTGGAGATTACAAGGCTACCTGCTGAAACCAGTCGCAGCTGAGGCAGCGAAAGGCGTATGATTAAACCCATAACCGAGTTGGTGCAAGGCACTCATGCCATCACTGTGGTGGAGGGACATAAAGTTTTTTTTCACATAATAACTCGGATTGTGCCCAGGGCGTATCGACCGTAACGTTCCAATAAACGCCCTTAACAGCCAAGGCACAAACACATAGTATAATGCGCCCTAGAGGGGCGTCTTCAATAGGTCAACAGGACTCAAATGTCAGAGTGAGGGCGTTGCCGCGCGAGTGGCCGGTCCTTGCCAGAAGCTCATGGATACGGCGCCTACTGTGGAACATGGAGAATATAACGGGGTCATTCGCATGGTACTTTGATGGCGTCCGTATGATTTGAGGCAAAAAGAATCACCAGAGACCAGTTAGAGCGCTAGGAGCTAAGGGAATGTGCTAACGGAAGATCTTACATGAGAAATGCTGGCCTGAAAGGTTAAATACAAGAAAAATGCATGCCTGCACTGAAAGAAAAAAAGTGTAGAAAAGAAAGAAGAGGTGGGTTTAAATGACATAGACTGGTGTGTTTTTGGATTGTTTGCTGACTTTGGGACTGATGTTGGAAATTCTGATTTGAATGATTAAAAATTCATTTGGGGTGCATTTAAATTTTATTTTTTTTATTTTTTACATGGCTTGACTTAGTGAGACTGCAAAATGGAGATTTAGGTAAAATATAAACAAGAGAAACAAGGAAGGGAAGGATTGCCTTTTGTGGCTCTGTCTTTCATTCTTAGAAAGGGCAATGATTCTACAATATGAGAAAACTGGACAAGAACAAGAAGAGATTTGGATGAAGCGAAGAAAACCACGCTACATGAACAAGCACTTTAGTTTGGCGGAAGAGAAGGGGAGAAGGGGAGAAAGAGAATGGAGAGATTTAAGACTAAAAAAAACAACCAAAAAGAGGAAAAACAAGGTGGAATAGAGCGTGGACCACAAACGATCAGCATGAGCAACCAGAAAAGAAGAATACACAAGAAGCGGTGAGAGAATTAAGAGACAGGGGGTAAAAAAGGGTTAGAGTGGAGAAGCAGGGAGGAAAGGAAGGGAAGAGAAGCTACAAGGTGTTGAAACAGATGTAAAGAAACAGAATTTATTTAGAGATAATGGGTGACACATGATAACTGCAAAAAGAGATTCGCAAGCAAGGTACATAGAGCTTGGTGTGTTGTAGTCGTGTATTATGAAAATAAATGTTACAAAATTGGAATAATATATGAAATTATAATATGGGACAAAATATTTATGTAATTTAGGCGAAATTTCTTTTAATTGTAAATAAAATAAATGAATGCAAAGTATGAAGTCGAGATATTGAATTAAAGAAGAATGGGAACATTGTTCATTGTATAACCTATTTTTAAAACAGTAAGATGAAATAGGGGGAAGTAACTAAGGCAAAATTGATAAATGTTCCCCAGTGAGGAAGCAATGAGGTAGCTTCCGCGTCCGTATGTTAAGGAACAGGAGTCTGGTGGTACAAATGGTTAAAGAGCTTAAATGAATATTAATTTTTGTAATGATGATCAGGAGGATAATTGCTTGAATGGAATTGTGTGTTTCTGAAGAGATTATAGGTAGTTTAGAGAGAGGACAAAAGAAGAATTGTTTTGTGGTTTGCTGTTTTAAACTATGTGAGTCTACTCTTGTTCAGAATGTACCTACGGCAGGCAGAATGGCGCGAATGAAAAGTTATGTGTGGTGGTATGTTAAAGGCTTTAAGAATGACGAGGGAAGGATACCAGGTTGATGGGACCAGAGGGCAGATTATACTCCAATCAGTCATTTGACAGAAGAAATTGTTTGTAGTTAATGGAGAAAGGAGATACGATAAGAGCAGTGAAACGGAGGATAGACAACAGGATATAGCTATGAGAGGTGATTGTTGAAAGGTGATGAGATGAAATAATATTGTAATGAGAATTAAGAGGAGTGAAAATTGAGGGGAGCAAGCTATATAGAGAAATGTAAATAGTGAAGGATCAAGGAATGGAATGCTGATAGTAGGAATATGGCATATGAACTTTGAGATATTTATGGTGTCTCGCTACAAGAAAGATGGTAACTCGGATCGCAAACTTGCTCACAAAAAAGATAGTTTTCGTGTATTCTTTGTATGCTCTCTCTCGTGGTTTTTGTTTGTATATGTTTGTTTGGTTATAAAATTAAATAAAACAGTGTTTTGTTTTTAAAGACAAAGAGAGAAAAATTGCTGTGCCGCCACGCCTGAGACAGACGGTAGGATTTTTAGGATAGGAGATTGAGCGAACAAGGTATCACCCAAACAGGAAAAAAAGTCAAATCAATTAAAGACGCACCCAGACACTAGAAATAAAATGGACTTACAAGTGCAGTTGCTTAGGTCTGATCAATTTTTATAATTGTATGAGCCTCCCACAAAGCTAAGCGATAAGCAGAACAATCTGCAGCAGTTGGGTAGATAAAGGAAACTGTGTTGGGAGTTTGGAGGTCACAAAGAGGACGAAAGAGCCTTGTCAAAATGTAAAAGACTTGTTAACCTCGAGGACACCGTTCTCCTATTTATTTTAGTAATACTCTATCACCTATGACGCTTCACTCAGTGACCGCCTCACCCACTTGAGTCCGCGGTGCAATGACACTATGAGTTATCGAAATAGACCGTGGGACGGGAGAGGAGGCACCTGTCATCATTTGTCTATATGCGGAACAACAACAGATCCAAGAGGTGGGCACGACACTATAGGGCGCAACTAGACAGAGAAGCCCTCCGCAATTGTGTCGCCGGAAATAGAAACGCTTTTGCGTCGCATGAATACCTACTATTGGTAGAATCATTCTCACATTGTCACTGGACGCATTCACCATTATTCAGGCGATTTTGCTGGGAAATGAACCCACGACCTATGAACATTGCTATTCGCGTCACGGGCTCAGACTAGGGTGAGTCCAGGAGATTGCCTTGGCGACCATTCTGTACACAGGTTGCTGGCATCGACGGCGGGGCACAGGCAATCGCCCATATGCAGATGTCGAGTTGAAGGCGAAACACTAGTTGTTACCAGATCTTAGAGGACGACCGGCGTCGCAAGCCACGCCACCCACAACTAGAACACTTCCTGCCTGAACTTCCATTGAAACTGCGGATGATGTCGCCAGAATAGCCCACAGCAAAAGACTCATTGATTGCCCGCGTTTTGCCCTTGGGTAGAGTTAAAAGGCTGGCCGGAAGGCAAAAAGACTGAGAAACTTTTAGAAACCTTTTTGGAATGAGACAACAGCTGAACTGTCAATACAATAAGGGGTGTTTTGTCTGTGTGGGAGATCGAAGAGGGAGTGGTGACTTCCGATCCAAACTTTCAAGAAGAAGGGTGTTAGGCATGTTGGCATGGAGGCGCCACCCAGGAGAATAGTGTAAGAACTGAAGACGCCTGGCCTAGGAGCTATGTGCTGGTGGCCTGGTGCTTTAGACAAGGGACAGTTGAGCACTGGGTTGGCAACATGCCACCAAGTGTCGCAGACGAGCTAGACCCACCCCCACCACAGAGCTCCGCCATAATCGGAGACTGGGAGCATCCCCATGAGGCCGTTTGGTCCTCGGTAAGTCCAGTAGTTTGAGTGTTGCAGGTAAGGCACAACGTGGGGCGCAACTTACATTGTGTGGTGATATAGTTGTGGATGCGCAGTATGTCGGAAAATTGGACGTGTGAAGTCTCTCCTTGTAATGTCCATGCACAACAACCAACGCTGTTATAAAACAAGCTAGAAGACAAATTATTTTGCAGACTCATGGGTTACCTGATTTGGTTGGTATCTGGCAATGGCGCACGAACTATACAGCAGTACAATTCGAACATACTTAGCCTGCTTTGGTATACGCCATGCACTAACTGCGCCGGCCCACCGGCACAGGAATGGTAGGCCGAGGGAATGGGGTCGGGTTTGACAAAAGAAGGACCTGTTGAGAAGAATGAGCACCATGGGGATGCCCAGGACAGAACTACCACGCGTTACTTAACACTACAGAACATTACTCCCAGTGCACAGCAAACAAGAAGAGGGGGGAGCTTGGAGCTAAGGTAAGGGAGAAGGAGAACCTGGGCAGAAATTTATTAACGGGGGAGAAAACTCAGAATCCCATTTAGATAGCGTTGCGCACGCCGCAATTTAGTACTTGGCAGAAAAGACCCCCGCGACTCGCTTCCGAGCCGCATACTGGCGCACTGTGTTTTGACATCGGGCGACCTGAGTCTTATGCAAAGGAGAGTTTTTAAAGCTCGGGACCCTTCTCTTGGCTTTCAGCCATAATCACACAGAGTAACAGGCCCCCGGTCCTAGCCGCTTAACCGTGGACGATGCAAGAAGGAGTGGGAAGGGGCATATAACGAGCTTCGAGTTACACCACAACATTTGAGCGCAAAGACACGCGTGTAATGACACTTATTTAATCTTGCCGCCTTTGAGCGCTTCTTGGATTGGTTCCTAATGAACCATTCCACTATTGGCCTTTTTGGCCAATCAGAATTAACTACTTGGAACCTTCCAAGTTATACAGAACAACACTAATTCAACTAATCCCAGTTATTTGAAGACAGAGATATGGAAGAGTCCCTGAGAAGTCATTTGGCCCATGAGTGGATCAAACTTTTTTAAAAAGAGGAATTATCATTAGGGCACATGGAAATACTAAAATATGTAAACAATAAGAAGGAAGCTTTTTTTCATGAAACTACTCTGAAAACAATAAAATGGAAGATAAAATAAAAGGAAAGACGGCAAATGATGAATAGAAGATAATGCAGCTTTCAGCAAATTGTTAATGAGAAGACAGATTTCTGCCACTAAAGTTAATCATTAAATAATCAAACACAATACCAGATTTCCTTCATGATTTTTTTTTCTTGGTAAGTTAATAAAATACTCTTAATGCATTTTTATATTTAAACAAAATGCCAAAATCCCAAAAAATGAAAAAAGGGTGAAAATGTCACATCCTTTCCAAGTGATGCCATTTTGTCATATTTCACAGTCTCGGTATTTATTATTATGTATGATCCCAGATCAAAACAGTACAACAGCATTAAAAATAAATATATATTATCAATATTAATTGATTGCTTATGGGGCCATCCCTCCTCCAACTTATTTATTGAGCTGTTTCAATTTACTGTACTTAATCAGGCTATCTGAATCTGAGACAGATATAGGTATTATTGTCCACTCTCACCTGAACTGAATGGGATAAAGATTTTGTGCTGAATAGAAAACGATCTCTCAAGAAATCCCTGAGATCTGATATTCAGTGCTGGACAATTCAATAATCAGAGCTGATGCAACTAATCTCTAAAAGGCAGCCAGTCTATTTTTTGATCTTGTCGCCATTACCAACTGCCATCAAGCTTCTTTAACAACATTTAACAGCATTTCTCGTCTGCTGTTAACAGGATTTATATTACTTCTCTAAAGAGCTCCTTCCAAATGAAAGATGCTTTAGAAAGTTTATCTATTTTACTCTTTCTTATTGTCTATTCCTATTGTGGAAAGACTAAAATCTTTTGAGTTAAATTCTTACATTCTCAAGGGTCACACAAATACTTTTTCTTTGTCATTGAAAGAACTGATCTGTTTTGATAGCTTCAAATAAGCAGAATAGCTTCAAAGTAACTGAAAAAACAACAAAGAACTCTTATAGATTTAAATGAATTTGAAAATCTCCTAACCTGAAACATGGAGCATTTGCATGTTTACTTTATTTACAAATTGCTGGAGAAATATGACTCAGAAATCAAATAAAGACTAATGTAGAAAGAACTAATCTCTACGAATTGTTTCACATTCAGGAAATCTATTTACCTTGGTTGATCATCTTATGCAAGAGCATCTTATATGTTATCAGACAGGCTTAAATGAAGGACTAATGAATAGATGCTGGATTGAGATCCAGCTTTCAGAATTTTGTGCTGTCTGGATAGTTATCCAGCTGAATATTCTCAGAAAGTTAACAGATCCTAGGAGAATGCCAAATAGTCAGTCATAATTAATTTTGTTGCCACCCAATGTGAAAATTCATATGAATAATCCTCATTAATAGCACCATTTAAGATGCAAATATGTTATTTACAGATAGCCTGCAATAGGCAATACCAAGCAAAGTTACCATATACAAACTCTTCATTTGCTAAGTATTTGATTGCAATGTTATCTGACAGATAATTGTTCAAATTCTAGAGTAAGAATGATTTTCTTATGGATCCTTCAATCACAAAGAAATATGTTTTTGAAAGCCCTTGGGCCACAAAGAAAGTTGTCCAAGCTATGGCCAGATAATCCTTAAACTTTGATTAAACTTGAAGATGAAAAATAATGTGGCAATCTAAATTCGGGTGCAAAGTTGGCAGATCTCTGCCAGCCCTCTGACATCTTACACTATTTGAGGAAGATAACAAGTGTTGGACACCTTTTCATGTGCCATACTGTCTCTCTCAACAATTTTTTCAAATGGAGGAAGATTTCCAATTCTGGGATATTCCTGGGAAATAGCAGGAATATCCCAAAACAGTTTCATTCCACTTTGCTTCAGTCCTGCAGAAACATTTCAAGTTGCATACCTATTGCTAGCACTGAGAGTAGTGAACCACTTCATTAGCACAGCTATATGAAAAAGGACTGAGCAAACTGCTGATAGAAGAAAACATTTCTATAATTGATATCTCACTTTTCTTACAGAAAAGACAAATTTGATTCATACACGTTAATTGATATAGTGGTCTGAGTTTTTGCTTTAGTGTGAGGTTATACTATAGCTTTAGACTACGGCTTTAATCTTATATACTATACAGTTCTGTAAGTAATAAAGAAAACCACCATGTGACAGTCTGAATATAACGGTTATTTTTATTTATTTGTAGTTTATAAACAAGAAAGTTTATGCTGTCACAAGAATCTGTTTTTCTCCAAAGGCTACTATATTTTGGGTTTTGTTATACAGCTATAAATCTGTTATTGTTATTTAAAAGAATTAAATACACTGCACTTATATAGTGTGGTTTTGACAAATTCAGTTTTCCTATTTTGATTCAGTACAATATCCCATACTAACAACCAAAGCATAATAGTTCTTCAACAGATAGTAGAAAGCTGACAGAAAGATCACAGCTGTAAAATCCAGTTTTAACCAATGGGGCTACTTACTGGATTAACATATAGCAAAATATCATAAGGTGCAAAATAGGTAAAGAAGGCAGAATAACTTGATTGGGAATAGTGACACACAGGGACAGATCCGGATGATGGTTTTGAATTGGAATTCCTAATACTACGTTCTCTTAAAACAAAGCATAAATAAAATATTAAATAAGTACTTTCTCTCCCCTTTTCCCCTCATTCAAGTAATTTCCTTTTCTTCCCCAACGGGAACTAACAAAATTAAGATATTTTAGCCTATATTTTTCATCCATTGAAGTTAAATTTCCCTACAATGTTTTTTTATATATATATAAGAGACATGAGAGATTCGTACATATGATTCTGAATATATTGATAATAAACTAACAAGAGACATGCGAGATTCCTCAGTCAGACTGTCAATCATTTTGAAGCCTGCACTCTCCAAATAGAAAGATCTCCACACACAAACCAGGCAAACGCTGTCAGCACAAAACAGACCCCTCTGATGCCTCCAACATCGAATACCCCCCACCAGGCACACAGGTGAAACCTGGCTTCTAATGGATAGCAGCCGTCCCTTTCACACGAAGCCAAGCTGCACTGAAAGCTCCAACACAGGAACAGAGTGTTGCCAGCCAATCAAAGCCACAAAACAGACAGAAGAAACCAGAGAAACACCAATCAAGCGAAACTCCAAGTCCATACCCGAAGGAAGCTGAATATACTATAATATATATATATACTATATATATATAACATACTATATTATTCTATATACTTATATATATATATATCCAGTTCAGTACATATCCAAGTCAATTTTGGTACATATCCTATTCACAGTAAACAGAAACAGCTTCAGCACAGCTGGAATTTCAGTGCATAGAAGGCACACTTACAAAATGGCTCCTGCAGAAGACACACTACTTTACAAATTATTTCAATAATGGAAAAGTTCTATATATGAGAAATAAACTAGCCTTTTAGAAAACTTATACCATCCCAGTGAAGCATTTAAAGAGCCCAAAGGCAGTCCTATAAAATGACGCTAAAGGTTAGTGCAAGATTTCTTCTTTTTTATATATATATATGTAAGTAAAGACACTCTCAACTTACAACTGAACCTGAAATTACAGTTGTAAGTTGTTACAGGAGCAATATGAGATCAAACACAATTTTATGACATTTTTGCAGGAGTCACTAAGCACACACAGCAGTCATTAAGTGAACAAAGTAGTCATTAAGGGAATCCATTTTTTTCCTATTAGCATTTTTGCTAAATTTTGTGGCAAAAAATGTCACAAATTTCAATCACATGACTGAAGAATGCTGCAAATGACCATAAAAGTGAGCCAGTTTTTAAGTACCCAAAATATGATCATATGATCAGGGGGAGTAGGGAGAACCACAGTGTGCAGCTGTAACTCCGAAAATGGGTAAGTAACTCTGGGGGAGGTCTGTTGTCACATTGAATGATTGTTAAACAACCAGTCTTAAGCTGAGGACTATAAATAAGTAAGTAAATAGAGGCAAAAATAGCAATAACAATAGCACTTAGAGTTTTATACTGCTTCACAGCTCTCTCTAAGTGGTTTACAGAGTCAGCCCAATAATCTATAAATCTTCATTTTACCGACCTCGGGAGAATGGAAGACTGAGGCAAAGCCTTTCGATACCAAAAATGATACCTAAAGACACCTTGCTTCCAGTGAGTAATATGTCACTTACCCATTTAAGAAATGCAAATGCCTTTTATTTCTCACAACAAACTGACAGAAAAGTGATGCTGAATTTAACACACCAGCAACCTAAAACCTATGCCAAATATTTCTACTGGGATCTGAATGTTGTTGTTTAGAACAATTTGCAAATTGCCAGGCTTCCAGACATGAACCGGATGTAAAAGAACAGTCACAAACCTGTAAAGCAGGAAATGTGATGCAAGAGAAAATTAAACACTGCATGGCCTAAGACTGACAAATACATTCCAGTAGATAAAGCTCCAAGAGAATCTGAAAAGGAAGGCTCCCATACAACAGTGACTGGGCTACTATTAAAAAATATATAAGCAGAAGCAAGAGCATCTTCAAAACTAAACTGAAAAACTCACACTTCATGTCCAACCAGACCTCATGTTTCTTATCAGTTCACAATCCTATTAAAAGCTTGGGTTTTAAAAGAGCAAAATTCTAGAAAATTCATCTAAAATAGCCCTTTCTTAAATATACTTTAGTCTCAGATAAAAAATCAGCTCCTGCTCTGGATCTGAATTCATTACCAATTCCAAACCAACTTCTATCCATGAAAACCAACGTGTCCCATTTTTACTCTAAATAGCCAGCTCGCACAAATACAGGTAATCCTCAACTTACGACCTCAATTGAACCCACAATTTATGTTGCTACGCAAGAGAGTTGTTAAATGAGTTTTGCTCCATTTTATGACATTTCTTGCCACAGTTGTTAAGTGAATCACTGCTGTTGTAGAAGTTAGTAACATGGTTACTAACTTGTGTCTTTGCCCTACCCAACTGACGTAGACTGAAAATACTGTACAGAGAAGATCATCAGAGGTGGCGGAAGGAAAACTCCCAACCAGTGGAACAGGAGAACCCAGGAAGCACTGTAGCACAAGCTGACTTTCTTTGGAAGCCAAGACTCTCACTAAGGAACAGCACTCCTTGATTTACAACAGTTCACTTAATGATGTTTGAAGTCACAACGGGACTGGAAAAAGCGACATTTCACACGTATGGGCCGTTGTTGCATCTTCCATGGTCACGTGATTTACATTCGGATTTTTGACAACTGACTCACATTTATGACGGTTGCAGAGTCATGTAATTCCCTTTTGCAAACTTCTGACAAGCGGTCAATGGGGAAACCAGATTCACTTAACAACCGTGTTAAATAATTTAAGAAGTGCAGTGATTCACTTAACAAACGTGGTGAGAAAAATTGTAAAATGGGGCAAAACTTATTTAACAAATGTCTCACTTAACAACATAATTTTTGGTCTCAATTATGGTCATAAGTTGAGGACTATGTGCATTATCGGAATAGTATGTTATTAGCTTTGCTTTGTTGAACTCTAGGAAAAGGAACTAAGCTCCAGATCACACAGCTTTCATGCCAAGATACTAGATTCAAACTTAGCATCACTCAAATGATAGCAGTGTTCCAATATTTGAGGGGCTGCCACAAAGAGGGGGACAACATATTCTCCAAAGCACTGAACGGAGAACAAGAAAAAATGGGTGGAAATTAATCAAGGAGAGAACCAACTTAGAAATAAGGAGAAATTTCCTGACAGCTAGAACAATTAACCAGTGGGATGGCTTGCCTTCAGAAGTTGTGGGTTCTCCATGATGGGAAGAACAACCCCTTGTCTGAAATGGTATGTGATTTCCTGCCTGAGCAGGAGGTTGGACTATAAGACCACCAAGATCCCTTCCAACTTCATTATTCCATTAAATCTGTTAAATAAAGCTAAGGAAATGTTTTTTTTCTCACACAAGTTAACCATATGTCTCAGTCCTACATAGTTTCAAAAAATCACCCACGATTCCTTATGAAGAACCTCCAGGATCACAGGCAACTGGGAAGAAACATTAAATAACTGGTTGGTCTCCACTTTACTACTTCTGACTCTTTTAGCACCACAAGCTGGAAAAGGAACACCGTGAACCTTTAATCTGATCCAGCAAGGCAATTTTTCTTTCTTGTTCTGTAGGAAGTTAGCACCCACCCCACTCCTAGAAAAATGAAATATTCCAGGAAATATTTAAAAAGGCAGAATATTTCCCCTAAGAACTGAAGTAAAAATTCAGAAGCAGAAACTCACCTCAAAAGCAAAAGCTCACCCCCACCTTTGTTAATGGGCAGGCCATTAAGGCCTGGGCCAGAGTATTCTACATAACAAAGGCCTCTACCCATCTCACCACCTGGCCTGGGAAGATTGCATCAGCCAGCACTCAGGTGAAGCCATGTGGTCCAGCTAAGATCCCTGCCCCTGGGAGTCTGACAGCCAATGGGATAAATTTCTTACACAGGAACAGGAAACACTAATGTGGAGCCCATCAGAAGCTAAGGGTCTCTCAGCATCTTAGCCCTTCTTTTCCTTCACCCAACATCTTGAAGCATGTGATCATCCTTTTCACTTTGGAGCTCCAAGCTATGCGGTCCTGCTGTCCATCATTAAATCATCTTTCCAAACAGCCTCTATGTTTCCAGTGTCTTTTTCCCCACTTGGAACTGAACCCAGATGGATATTTCTTCCAACCGTTCTTTTGCTTACTTGTATATAAAGTAATAAATATATATTCCAATTTCTAATTCCAATTTTTTTATTGCTCTGAGTACCATTTTATTGTTCAGAAATCAGAATTGCTACAAAAATAAACTATAGCATTGATATCTGAGAGAATGAAGATGTCAAGAAGCTAGGATTTTTTTCTGTCCAATTCTAAAAACATGAAAAAAATAGGTAGTCCTATTTTAGACTTACAATCACAATTGTGGCCAAAATTTATGTTGTCAAGTGAGTTTTGCCCCATTTTAAGACCTTCCTGACTACAGCTGTTAAGTGAATCACTGCAGTTACTAAGTTAGTAACACAGTTGTTAGGTGGATCCAGTTTCTCCACTGACTTTGTCAGAAGATCGCAAAAGGTGATCACATGACCCCAGGACACTGCAACTGTCATAAATGTGAACCAGTTGCCAAGCATCCTAATTTTGATCACATGACCACAGGGATTCTACAAAGTCATAAGGTGTGAAAAATGCTCATAAGTCACTGTTTTCAGTGCTGTTGTAAATTCAAATGGCCACTAAATGAATGATTGTAAATCAAGGTCTACCTGTATCCCGATCATTCTAGCAAGTTAAATGAGAAGTGTTATATATCTGTATCTAATTTGTTATAATACACAAATAGAACAAACTGAAGCTTTGCACCAAAATATCAAATATTACCAACATGTCTCCTTTTTGTTAGTTTTGAATCTACTCAATACATTCTCTTCTTTTCTTGTAATTTACCAAAAGAACAAGATATTTCCTGTTGACTTTTCTTTCTGTGGTTTAGATGCTTCATTTCTATTACTTAATAGTACCCTCTTAAAGCCAAACTAGGGTACATCTTTCTCCATATTTTAAAAGTAACGTCTACATTCACAGAACTACTATGAATTGCTCCATATCCAGCAAGTTTCATGCTCATTTATATTAGAATTAATTTCCTTTCTGCCACCATAAGGATTTAAGACTAGTTTTAATTTAACCAATTGTGGGTAAAACTGGGAGGAAAAGCTTTTCGGAGTCACATGCCAAGTGAATAACCATAATAAACACAGCAAAAAATAAAACAAAACATTATGCCAAATCTTTGTTTAGAAGAATATATGAAATCATATCAATTTAAAATTATGCCAGTTCTAATATTAGTGCCCAAAAAGTGCTATATATCATATACCTCAAAACTTTAATATATATTTTTGTTAGTTACAATACACAAATCTTTTTACTAATACCTTATGCTACAGAAAGCTGGGAGGGTCAATTACAGCTTCCCACAACTTGTTTCAAAAGTAAGTATGCAACAAGTAAAAAGGATAGGACTACTTACATACCTATCACACTATTCTACAGGCAATATTGTGCAATTGCAGGGGGGGGGGGAAGGCAGGATANAATATTGTGCAATTGCAGGGGGGGGGGAAGGCAGGATATTCCATGATATTGCTCTACAATAATGGTTCTCAGCCTTTTCTTCATCAGGGATCCTCTTTAAATATCTTTTGCAGCCACGGACTATGGCCACGGACTCCCAAGATTTAACTCAAAATTTAAATCATAAAATTTCTCCAAGTCTTCGCAGAGCCCCAGTGATAACATCGTCTCCCCTGCTAGTCCACAGGCTAAGAACCACTGCTCTACAAGGTTACACTAACAATAGCAAAAGAAACACTACAGTTTTTATACTAAGAAAATGTCTTTTATTTCAAAGCTCCTTCATTCAGGAAGACCACAGTTCCTTTTTTTTCCAGGCATCTTTCCAGTTAGCCTTTAAACAAACCTGTTTAACCTGTGTAGACATAACAGAAATACAGAGCACAAAACACAGATGCAGTATTTTTTCTTTCTTTCTTTCTTTTTACTTTCCAGTTATAAAAAGATTTTTCCTTGATACTTGGATCATGGGATGATAGAAAAGAGAAAAAGAGAGGGAGAAAGAGAGAGAGAGAGAGAGAAAAAAAATCAGCACCCAGGAACATCATCCGTGCAAAAAGGATGGAAAGAGAAACATCCAGCCTCTGGCTTTCGATTATTTTTTTTTTAAGTACCAATATATTCACAAGCAGGTGGGAGGCGATCATAAACAGAACCAGGATGATGGGAACAATCTCGAGGTTCATTCAGATCTCCCCAGTGCCACTTTTTTTTTTGAAAGGGGCGATGAAGGGAAAGGCAGCCATGCAAGGGAGAATCCACACACCTTCTGAGCTTCAGTACCTCCCGCCCCTCCAAAAGCTGTCCTCTGGACTAGCTGCTATTTGCAACAGGCTGTTTTTGTTCCAATAGCTGATAGAAAGGAGAAATTGAAAACTAAACCAAACAGCTGATCGAACAACCTCTGGATCTTTATGGGCAGGTTTAAAAACAGCCGGCAAGTGACTAAATGGGTGATTTTTCTTCAACCCGCCATTTCCCGCTCTTCTCCAGCCTGGGTTGCATTTCACTTCTTCCCTTCCATTATATATCCCGATCCGATCCCCCACCTTATTGTTCCAGTCCTCCTCCTCCTCCTCCCCTCCCGACAGCCAAGACTGGGTCCCATCCCTTATTGACGTACGTGCAATCCTGGTTATAGGAAAAGCAGGTCAGGGCCTCCCGCTCCCCTTCCCCGCCGGCGGCCTCCATAAGCAGCGACAGCAACTGAATCCTCGGCCTCGATTTCACCCGACCAAGTTCGGGATCTCCCGCCGGCCCTTCCTTCCCGCTCGCTGTCACCGCTCCCGGCGCCGGATCGCAACAGAAGAAACAAGTCACCTCACCACGGCCGGCCGAAAGGCGGGGCCTTCGACCTGCACGCGCTTCTCTATTGGGCGAGGCTGTTTCGAGCTCGTCACCTCGGCCCCGCCGCCGCCAACCGGGTCCGAGCTTTCGATCGCCCTCGGGAGGCAAAGCTCTCAAGCCCCGCCCACGACGCCAACAGGGCCGGCGGTGGTTGGACGAAGAAGTGGAAACAGCTGACCGTGGCCACGTGGTTGTGTTATGGTTGCATCAGACTGGAGCCGGGAGAAGGGTGGGCGGCAGGTGGGCCCGGAAGGGCTGAGGTGGCAGCCGCTCTTTCGGACCGCGCTGGAGCCTGATCTCCGCCGGAGGACAAAACGGACCAGTTTCCTGTCCCAGATGTACGTCACGCTTGAGACAATATTGTGGATGTGCAGCTCTTCACGAAGAGTTTTGTGCTGGATTAGGCATGAGGCATCTTTGTCACTGTGAATGTACACTAGTCGGCGAACATTAAAATGAAATTTAATTGCGTACAGCTCTAAACGTAAACAAATAAATACAAAATAAATACAAAATTAAATTCACACTCTCTAGCGCGGAAGCTCACTGTGATGAGCCGATTCCTGAAAATTTCACCCCAAATTTCATATATAATGGGAGGGGGGGGTGGAATTGGAGGGTGTACATCTAATAAGNAAGCTCACTGTGATGACCCGATTCCTGAAAATTTCACCCCAAATTTCATATATAATGGGAGGGGGGGTGGAATTGGAGGGTGTACATCTAATAAGTAAACAAGTCCATTAGGAAATGTATTGCTAGAAGGGCTACACGATAAGAGATTTAGAAACAATACAATTCTCATATCCTAAGCTAGTCATCATTGCTATTTCTGCAAGGATTTAAATCAAAAATAATCAACCAAGTAACTGGTTTCCTCACCTGATAGCAAATATTTCACAAGTCCTGACTGTAATTGCCAGATGTGAAAGCATTCCTGATCTGACATAAACATCCATAATCTGGATGATAGTTATTTTGTTGCTTTTGTTTATTAATAATTCTGTGATGTACAAAATCATTAAAGGTGATTTTAAATAACAAATAGTACAGTCAATTTAGCTTCCAAATCTTCTTTATCACTGTGTTTGTGTAGCTGGAAATTCAGGCCTGTAACTACTGTATGTGAAGTCATTGGTTTTTATACAGTGTACAAACAGTGGTTTAACCACACTTTAAGTTATAATTACCTCAGTACACATATAAAAATACAAACAAAAATGAGCGCGTCTACAAGATATGCCAAACTAAAACTAATCAACCATTTCATAATTCCAATGTGCAAGTCAGATCAATTGTCACAGGGTTCTTTATTCAAATAGACCATTAACATGTGAAAAAACAACTAGAGATAATTGTAAGCACTTATAGTTATTAGAAATGAAAACAATCTCATATAGTTCCTGCAAGTTGCAAAGTTTATGCAAATCAAAGGAAGTTAAAATAATTATGCTTTGCATCTAAGACTTTATCTACAATTGCTTCATAGTGAATAGAATATTGTATGAGAACTTCAGTAGACTATAACAGCTATAGAAGAATTGAAGTGTCTGTCAGAAGCAAAGAAACCTGACCGTAAATCTCAAATTCTGCCTGGATAGTACTGTATCAGTTATTTGGATGAGCACATATTTACTATGCTCAGATTACACATAACTTCAGAACATATGCAGGATGAAATGGGGGAAGCCTGAGATGAAAGACAAACTTCATAATTGTTTTGTCATAAACATAGGAAGTTTTGATAGTAATTAATACATTATGTAGGGGGCAATGAAGGCGATCAGCCTGTGCAATTCAGGAAGGAAGACCCTGCAACCAGTAAACTTGATCGTGAAGGGATAAGCTACAAACTTAGCTTTCTCACTGATATGTTTTCTGTGAGTAAGATTTATATTTCATGATGAAGTAACCAATCATGCAATCCTCCTTTGCAATAAAAACAAATCATCTGTTATTTGTGAAAATTTAGCCTAAGCTCCATGAAATATAGGACAGCTACAGCATACGCAGAGCTAGTTTGGTGTAATCGTTAAGAAATCTAGAGTTTCAAGTTCAGGATAAGCCCTAAAGGAAGACAGCACTCAAGCAGTAAACTATCAAGAAACAATAATAAATTCTTCTTCCCTCCTTGCTGATAGAAATAGGTGAATGGGATCTCTGCTAGACACCAGGTAACAAAAATGTTCAAGAAAGAACAGAGTGAAGAAATACTGGGTGGATTTTCATCAAAGATGCACAGATCTTTCCACATTCAGTCATAACCTGAAGTGCATAAGGCAGAGTCTGATGCATCTGTCTGATTAATGAAAAGATGCTCCTGTTGATACAACAGAGGTAAAAGCTTGCTTCAGATCCTGCAATTATTCCTTAGCCTGGGACCACCAACAGAAGAAAGTGATTACCAATAAAGCAAGTTAAAATGGATGTATTTAACAAACTCAGATATAAAACATCTGTAAAAACTGCAAAGGCTGTCCCAAACACCATACACCTTCTATACACCTACCAGAGCATTATCCTTCTGAATGCCATTTTTTGAAATTCTCTAGCCCCCAAAATCCAGAGTAAGATTGTCAAAAGCACATTTTTTTTTTATTTTAGCATGTAATTTGTGTGTACTCAGCCTCTCCATAACCGTCCCAACAAGGATGAGCACTGGATTTTTTTTGGGAGAGGAAATCACCTAATATACCATGACATAAAAGTCCCTGATGTTTAAAAATATCTCATTCATATAAATACTACTAATTAGTTCATCCAAGAGGTATCAAATGTACTCAAATTTCTCACAGCATATGTCAGACAGTTCATATTTTTGGTCTCTTTCATAGATACAGGATTTAGTAAAATTGAGAGATGTGACAGAATGCAATCTTTAAGTTACTGAGTTCAAAATTCTCATGTTATGAACTATTCTCAAAGAATGTCTGTTTCTCTTTTTTGACAAGTTGCAAGCAGAGGCAGGAGATGAAAGTCTAATACATCCTTTTTTGTCAGGTTGTCATCAGGACATTCTTTCAATTTTTTCATTTTACTTTAGATAGGTTATCTTCATTTAGAAGGGATCTAGAAACCAAGGTCACATGAAGTTGTGTGTGTGTGCACATGCAATGTGTAGTTTCTAAAAACCCTAGCAAAATCAGAATAGCTTTCTGGTAAAAAGGAGGTCCAAAATGTGAAATTATGGTGATGGGAAAATGGGGGTCTTAGTTCCTATAACCGGTTATTTTGGATCTGTACATCTGTTGCCAGTGCTGAAATAGCTTGTATGGCTTCCAGTGGTAAATCATTTATCATCATCAGGTCTCAGAAACTTAACTAGCCATACATGTAAAAGAAAATAGTGAGTTCTAAAGGTTAATATAAGTTTCTAACAGCAGCATACAAACAGAGGGATTACATTACAGAAACTTAGAAATCAAGTAAGAAAAGTGCTGTCATTTATAAGTAAGTACATAGAGTACACAGAGGTGAGGTCTCTTGAGTTGTTTGAATTTCTTTCCCACAAATTCCCAGACTGATTAATACCTCTACACATATAAATGAAATGTCCACCTGCTCATTCACCTTGAACACCAAAACATGGTGGTTTTTTTCCCCAGTTTGCAAAAATTTAAGTAGTTACAATGATTTACATTTATTGTCATTTTTTTACAGGTTGTGGGTGTACAAATGCAATCATTTTCTGTAACTCTTATTAACCACCACTACTGCTGCTTGTAGCACAGTATTAAATCCCTAGTAATGAATGCTGCCATCTAGTGAAAGTTCAACCTATCAACCGGAAAACTGGGAGAACTTCATTTGTTGGATTGTAAGCTTCATGGTAAATAATCTTGCTTCCAAGCTGAGATGATTAAGATTGCCATAATAATGTACAACTGATTTCCTATTGGGAGGATTAAACAGGAGCCTTAAAATAATTGTAGCTTAATGCATTGTGTGAACCCAGCCACAGTCATTTGTGAAACATATTAAGGCCCGGTCCCACTGGCCGACGGACGCAAAACGTTTGCATAAAGGACACAGCGGGCGAGCAAAATTTCGGGGCTGGCTCCATCCATTGTCATCTGCTCCAAAAAGTGGTGAAAATTTGCGTAAACAGAACGGAAAAAAACGGACGTGGGTAGTACGTAGCGGGGATGTTAAACAGATGTTCATAGGAAGCCTAGCGGATGGAAGCGGATGACATCTCCGAAGAGGTTCCGGAAGATAATTGTGAAGCGGACACATAGCGGATGAAGCGGATGCATCACGTACACCTAAAGGAAAGAACGGGGATGCTGTGCGGATATTGGATGCAAACCGTTCACTGCGCATCCTTTCTATTTCCGTGCTACTAACGCTGTGTAGACGTTCCGTGTACCTTTTGTTTCCTCCCTCTTTCCGTTTTCAGCTGCAGCGGATGTGAGTTGCAAGGATGCCCAGAGGATGCAGAGAGGATACAGCGGACGTTTAATGGATGATAAACGGACATAGAACGTTTGTTGCTTGTATGTCACGGATTTACATCGTACACAGCGGCAAGTTCATCTGTTCACAAAGTTTTGTGCAGCTCAAAACTTCTTGCACGGATGAAATCGCAGTGGACAGATGCTCAACGGATAGAGTGTATGAAACACGTATGCAATGAGTATACAACGGATGCATAGCGTTTTCCAACAGATGGCAAACTTTTTTTAACGTTTTACATCCTCTTTGCATCCGTAAGTGCAGTGGGACAGGGCCTTTAGCACCATAGTGTATTATGGAGCTCAGACAATTGTGGTTTATTTAACACATTATGGCTAATAAACAAGCCCAAGATCATATGAAGAAAAGTGATCAGAGCATGAAACATATATTCATCCTTCTATTGTCAAACTTTAAAACCATCAGCATTACAGTAATTTCCATTTAAAGCATGTATTTCTTTGAAGTCAAAATGACTTGAAAAGTTAATGCATACAGTGCCAAATGATAATTCTTGGCCAATGAAATACAGTGCCTTCCAGGGCAATCTAGGCAACCAATATTAGAAGATAAACAGAAAACACAGTGTTAGCAAATTATTTATTCAACATTACCTGCTCAAATGTACTGCAGAAATTTGGTAGTTTTTTTTTTTTTGTTGGAAAATCAAGACACTTGTTTATAACTCAATTTTTAAAAAGTGGTACTATGTAAATTAGCCAGCTGTAGTTTATTTAGCAAATTATATTTAAACAAGTGTTTTACTGTAATATATGAATCCAATCTAAAATTATGATAAGGCTCTGACTGTGAATTAAACTAGCAGGAGCAAAGACAACACAAGACAAGCGAAGAATTAAAGTCCCAAAAAGAAAAAAGGGAGAGGGAAAAAAACCAATAAAACCATCCTGAATATTAAAAAGGGTTATCTATAAAAACCTCATGAAATTTTAATTTGTAATAAATATACTTCTATATATCGTAAATCATATGCAAGAGAAAATGAATTTAATATAATTTATTTAACTTTCAGTATAACTAGCTGCAGGTTTTCTCACTCCCTCTATTGGGAAAAACCAGATTTAAATGTTTTTGAACACTGTGGGCAAAATGGAAAGGGCCACATCTTGCTCAAAGACAGTCCTCTTGATAAGTCCCGATTGCCTCTGTTCAAGAATAAATTCTGTAGCATATCCAAATAAACTTCATCATTCATGATAGTTCCTCCGCAAAAGAATGCACCATTTTTGTGTAATTTTTCCAGATGGCACCAGATGTTCCCTTTAGGAGAATCTCTTTCATGTTCTCAAACTCTTTGTGGTTCCTGTGTGGCTCAAATACAGCAATTAAGAAATTAACCTGGTTGCTGTTCTTTCATCACTAAACAATGGCCTATCAAGCAATGATGTTATTTTCAACCTCATCAATAAGATGGCAGTTAATCAATAAGATGACGTTACATCATAGTCTTCTTCTAATTATATTTGGTGGACTTGAGTCATGTATGTACTGTACCTGTGTTTTAAGGATTCTGTAACCTGTTTTGAGAATTCATGCTGGCTGAGGAATTCTGAAAGTTGAAGTCCACAGGTCTTAAATTTGCCAAGGTTGAACACCCTTGCTGTTGTAGTTGAATTTCTTTGGGATGGTTCGAAGATTTAGATTGTCTTCTAATTCTGACTTCAGTTAAACTGGAGAGCACAAATTACCTTTTGTTCACAATAATTCTCTAGTAAAGAGTTTATGACCTCAAAAATAAAGAAGTTAGAATAAATGAATCATGAAAAAAAATCAGTTAAAATTCCATCTCTATTCTATTATAGATTATTTATATTCTAGATAGAAGTTCCTAAAAATTAAAAGTGCAGAGACTCTCAGGATTTTCTTATATGTATAATATACCTAAATGCAAGAGAGCTCAGAGCTTAAGCTACAAATGTAAACTTTGCAGTAGGAATGTAGGTACGAAATGGGAAATACAGTAATATTATGCAGTGTTTTTATATAAATGGTAAAACCTTGTCAAATCCTTTCTTCTATATAAAACTAAACATAATGGACAGCTTCACACAGCTTGGCCAGCAGAGCTGGAAATATCAAGTTAGGCAAAGTGGTTTCAAGATATCCCAAAAATATGGAAAAGCAAAGCCTCAAAATAGTTAGACAGAGAATGTCAATATGAAATCAACTACTGTATGAAACCAAACTGAGCTGTTAGCTACCGGGAGAAATCACAACGTTCGAGTCTATTTTTTTTTCCCCTGCCAGGTCCAAAGGCCAAATTAGATAGGATGACCTCAAAAGTTTAGAAATGCAATTTACACATTTCGAGACAAACCCTCCCGCTTTCGCTGCAGCAAATTGCCAGCAAGCAATCGGCAGCTCCATTGATGCCACTCTTTCGACTGATGCGCACTTCATTGCAACTGCTGCGAGATCCAGTCCCAGGCTCCGCCACCGTATCGACGCCTTCGGTCTCCTTTCTATCCGAAAGCACATCTCTCTCCTCCTCCCTCCCCTCAGTGCTTCACGCTCGGGGGACGGGGAGGGCAACGGTGCCGTTTCAACCCGCAGTCTGACGTCAGGGGGAATTAAAGGAAAAGCCAGCAATTGCGCGCAGCGCCGCTCTACCTCCTCCCCCTCCCTCCTCTTCTCTTAACTGGCTTCTGCTACTGTATGGCGGGGGAAGGAGATTCGGATCGAACGTGGCGCGTCCCCTTTAAGGTTGCCACGGGGACGGTTCGGCAAGTGAGAACGAGGATCATTGACGTCACGCTGGGCGGTGATTGGCGGAGAGAGCTGGGTTTCCGGTGGGAGCGATTGCCGAGAAAGAGAAGAAGGAGGCCGCAAATCGGGAGAGGAGGAGGAGGAGGAGCGGGGTCGACCATCGCAGAGAGGCCCAAGCAGGGAGTCGCCGCTCGGACCCGGGTAAGTCAGGGCCGGGCTTCGAGTCTCTCCCCAGGGGAGGGGGGGGGNGGCCTCCGAGGTTGACTCAAATCTCGCCTCAGTGGAAACCGTCGAGCGGCGGGGCGGAGGAGGACCGTTGAGGGGACGAGGTTAGGGGCTCGGGCAGGGGGACGCTGAAAAGTACGGCGGGGGCGGGGCATTGGCGCCGGCGGGTAGCGCGCCGTGCCTGGCTTTTTTGGGGGGTGGGGAGAGGGGGAAGGACCGGGAGAAAACAAGCGGCGGCTCTGCACGAGAGGAGCGCCGTGGGAAGCGGAGGGAGCATCAGCGCGGCTCCCGGGGGATGTCGCGGCGTAGGCAGAAAGCCAGAAGGAATTGGGGACGAAGTCCTGGTTTGAAGGAGCGGCTGTCTGGGGATTATTATTATTATTACATTTTATTCATTAAACATGAAACTCAGCTGAACATTTAAAATGTATCACAAATATTGAGAATATTTATGATGATGATGATGATGATGAAACATCTTTTTATTATTATTTTAAATCAGCCACTCAGTCCTTCCATTGGGGGACAAACTTTGTATTTACCTAAAAAGGCAGGATTGTATTAGGAATAGAATTTATCAGTGTCTGTGTCTTGTCTGTGTTAAAAATAGTGTTGGTGGTCTCCTGAAAAGATGGAGTGAACTAATGCTTGGATTGCTGTCTCCAATGTTTTGATTTATTTTAGGACACTTCTAAGCCCATATTGTATGGAAAGCAAACGCTTAGCAATTGACGAATAGTGTACCATTTGCTTTGATGTGGTTGCAAACCTGGTTGATGGTTAGTTGCCTGTCTCAGGAAATCTAAGCATGCAAGGATTGGAGGGGGATAAAAACACCACATAGCCCAGAAGTAAAGAATGCCAAACCACTTCAGTAGTGCTGTCAAAACATGGGGGATGTGTCCATGTAGTCACCAGGAGTTTAGATTGATTTTACATGCTTTAATGGCACTGTTTGTTGGGTCTTGTCCAGAATGCTTCATGTTGGGCTATATTTGCACTTATAAGTTCCAGTATAGAAAAATCAGTAGATCGATCACACCAGACAGTCGCTGCAAACTTGCCTGACATTATATAAGGTGCTTTCCTCTGTGTATGGGGAAAAGTCCTAGATTATTTTTTTATAGGGTAATAAGGATCCTGACATCCTTCAGATGATTGTGTCAACATTTTGTCTCCTGATAGAAATGGGTATCAGGTTGCTTGTTTTTACTTTAATGACTAGTCCTTGGTTAAAAAGAGAGATACTGTTCTCAGATAAAAACTGCTAAGTTTAAAACAGGCTATAATTTATGATCTCTTAAATATATCTTGGTTTTCCTGCCCTGGTGAATGAACTGTTACTTTTTAACAGAAATAAAGCATTTTGTAACTCCCAGTTGCTTTTTTTTTCCTTAGAATTATAGGGAATTGCCTTGGAATATGTTGAATGGTTCAAACAGTTATTAGGGTCCTGTAATAGTCTATTCTTAAGGTATGCAGCATTATTTCAATAAGATGGAGGGTTCCTTTTGTCACTCATTTGGAATATTTTCATATTTAGATTAGATTTTTGCTCTTTTTTTAATCCTTAATGATTCATGTAGGTAGCAAATATATTTTCTTTGTCTGAAAGCAGACTTTAATTGCAGTGAATTTAGATGGGTTTTACAACTTTTGCAAATACTGATGGCAACATAAAGGTGTTTATAGAATTGAATTTTCACTTGACACAGTATGTGTAAAAATACAATGCCATTGTTCTTAAGGCAAGTTCTACTTAAAATGGAAAGCCTTCTATTTGGCTGTTAAGCACTGTTGTCTGCTGCAGTGTCAACAGTGTGAATGTTTTTTCTACAGACTAATTTGCAAGCTGTTATAGAGCCACAAAGTAATTCTTGGATATTTAATTAAGCAGTGTGTTACTGACCTTTATTATGCAAGTTGTCAAAACAGAAGAGCCAGCTGATACTATAGAACTTAAGGCAATATGATTGTAAATGCCATTTAATTATATTTGTGGTGTTCAATCAGAAAGCAGTTTACTGTAACATGTACACTCTGCAAGAATTGAGAAGAATATACAGTGTTTTGAAGGGGAGATTATTCAGCATCTTCATTTTTTATTTAACCGGCAAATTATCTTAGCAATGGAAATCCAAGATATATGTTTATAACTGTAAGAATATAGCCATGTATCTAAATATGCCACATAGGAAAGCATGTATTAATAGAGTGTTCCAACTATTCACTTTCTTACTTCCGTTTTGAAAGGTGATACTGGGATTAACAGTTTCCTTCAAATTCTGTGCATACCTGTAACTGCTGTTAACTTCATCTCAAGTAAGTAGTGATCAGCTGAAATACACTATTTCCATAAATATTTTTAGAAAATCCACTAATGAATATTTTAATTGAATTACGGCAGCATTCTTTCCAATCAATTTTTTCTTGGGAGCTACAATTAGTAAAATGATTTATTTTCACTTCTCTTATCATGTTACCCTCATGTTCATTATTGGAAGCAGCTTAACATCTGATATTCCTCGGATAATTGAACATGGGCTTTGGTTGAATTATGCTTTTTTTCCCTGATTTTTCCCCACATTATCACCAAATGTGTCTGCAAATATGTTAATGTTCAACTGCTATGTTTACTGAGAGACACAGGTCTAATATACTTAGTGTACACGACGAATACATTAAGGTTGCAATGGAAACTAGAGTTTCAAATATGTTTTCTTTTAGATAACAGCAATGGCAGCCTCTAGCAGTAGCAGCAGTGAAGAAGAACGTAGCCTCCGTGAATGTGAGCACTACGTCCAAAAACATAATATCCAGCAACTCCTGAAAGATTGCATTGTCCAGCTTTGTACAGTGCGACCTGAGAGACCTATGGGCTTCCTCCGGGAATACTTTGAAAGATTGGAGAAGGTAAAAACTAAACTTCATAAAAGAAAATGAGAAAAACACTCTCAACGTAACAATGAATCCTATGCTTGACCTGGAGCACATCAGCTTTTCAAAAAAGTACAGAATTATTTAGTTCTCTGAAATGTGATGAAGACTAGGCTTTAAGGAAATTGCAGAAGTAGATCTCTTTGTGTAACATTCTGGAATTTTTTTTTATATTCATAGCAACTCTATGCTTGAAGAGATTTTTATTTATAATATTTTACCTCTTTATTTTTCACACATACAAACAAAAACTCTAAATATATTCTTAAAATCAAGTTTAACATCAGTTTTCAAACTGGACAGAAAAGGCTTGGTCTATAAAAGCACATTTTGGTCCAAAATGGAAAGAATCATTGGAAGACAGAAAACTTACTATTTATTATCATTGGCAGGAGAAAAACTTTGCATGCTATCTGAGTGTTCTGTGGTGCAGAAATTTATAGAAACTAGGATTACGATTGTTCTGTGCACCAGTACTATTTTTTGGTAAATGAGAAGTTACGTCTGATTCTTCTCAATGCTGTCCCATCAAAGGGGGATTTGCATGCTACTCAGAGTCAGTTTTGATTGGAGTAAACTATAAGCCTTGCATGCAAATAAATACATGAGGTTAGTGCCATTTTATTTAATAGGAGTGAAGATGCTGCTTTCATTAATGTTGTTGAATCTTATATGCTGTCTTCATTGGATTTGTTTGGCATGGCTAAGAAATCAAAATAGCTAGCTTCAGCAGGCGGATGCATAGAGCATGTCAACCCCAAATCATGATTTGGCTTAGCATATTGTGTGAAAGAATTGGTAAATGATGTGTTTTTTTTGAATTTTTTTTTATTGATTTTCAATAAACAAACATACACAAAACATAAAAACATAAAACTTATTTTTGGAAAGCGGCTTCCCGGGTTAATCTTTTTATACAGACATAAATTCGAATTCATGCTCAATTTTTATCCCATTTCATATCTTATTTACCATTCAACATTTTCTGTATAGCTTCTCCCCTCTTTTCACTCTCTTAATTTATATTTTATTTATTTCATCTCAATTTAAAATCATTATGCGTATATCTTTTGTCTGTTCTATTTCAATTTTCTATTATCTTTTCTCAGTGAACATAAAATTCTCCTGTATCACTGATTGAAGTATGACGCCTTTAAAACTTTCCCCTAAATTTAACACTTAAAATATTATATACTTTTCTTCTGATTCTGCTTAGTACATTCTAACTACATATTAATTATATAAAATAAAAAAGTAATAAGTTTATAAATAAATTAAAACAATAATCCATAGCAAAATAACTCATATTTTTACTCACTATCTCTGAATAAATCTAGTTTCTTTACATCTTGTTTTAAACCTTTGTAACTTCTCCCTTTTTCCCTTCCTTTCTTCTCCAATCCCTGCCTTTTTACTCCCTTGTCTTCTTAATCTCTCCACCTTCTTAATCCCACCTTCTTCTGTATTCCTCTTTTCTGTTGCTTTTCTGACATTGTATAGATTTTTCACCTTATTTTTCCCTTTTTTGTGTTTTTTTAAATCTTAAATTCTCCATTCTCTTTCCCCTCTTTCCCTTTTCTTCTCCAGTTAAAAGTTGTTTGTTCATTAAAGATGGCTTCTTCCTCATCCCAGTCTTCTTGTTCTTGTAGTTCTGGTAGGTAGAAATCGCCATTTTCTAAAAAATGGAAACAGATCCAGAAGAGCCCTTCCCTTCTTGTTCCTCTTCTTTTAGCTTTTTAAAATTCAATTTTCAAGTTCATCAACAGGTAATGCCATTGTAAAAAGTTTTTTTTATACAACCCAAATGTTTTTAGTTTTTCAATATGATTTCCAAAAGTCCCAAAGTTACCAAGATCATCCAAATCTACACAGACTGTGTTCATTTAGCACTTTCTTCTTTTTATACTTTCTCTCCTGGAGTTTAGTTCAGTTACAAAGCTCCAATTAAAATATATCTTTTAAAAGTCTTGTTACAGTTTAGCTCTGTTCTTATAAATTCCAAGCAGCCTCCTTCAACAAAATCTTAATATTTATTCTTTTCCTCTCCCTTCCCACTTACAGCAAAAAAGAGTTATCTTACCCCCCCCTCCCCCCGATGCCTCAGAAATCTTTATTGTAACCCTTGGCTTTAGTTTTTCAAGATTACCTGCTGAATGTCAAACGGGTTTTTCCAATTTCTCCATTCATTTGCTATCACCGTAAGGGAGTGAGAAAAAAACAAACTTTCCCTTTTACTTTCATTTGCCGCTTTTTCCGTCTTCGTCAGGAATGATGTATCTTTAATGAAGACTTAAATTCTAGGGGATTTAAATGTACCTTATTATCCCGGTTAGCCAAAAACTTTCACTTTCTCAGCTTCCTCCTGCACATTCTTATCTGGATAAAAACTTCTTTGTGGTGGCCATTGTTGACCGCTGCTCCACTGCTTTCAGAATTGGTAAATGATGTTAAGGCATAAACATTGTTTACAAAAAAACCCAGATTGTTTCACACAAAACAATTATCTGAAACAAACTACTTTATAATTTAATATGAATGCAGCCAGCATATCTGAATTGTAGAGGGACAACAAGCAAAATTTATAATGTTAATATGTTGCTAAGAAAAGACGCTTCAACTCCATAGGATTATCATAAAATATGGTATTGTTTGCATATAATGTTATGCTTATAATCCTAGAATATGGTTATGGATGCTTTATAAAATATAATCTTCAATTTAGTCAGAGCTGGTTTCAACATATTGAGTGACTATTCATGGAACCTGCCAATCAGAATTAACTATTTTAGGGACACACACCATAAATAGAACTAATTAATGAAGTGGGCTGAGTTTACACAAGATGCTAAAGTACACAAAAAGTCCAGTGTTACAGCTAATCTACCTTAACATACATGCAAGTACATTTAAATCTGTATCCTGTTTGGCTAAATATTTTGCATAGCTGCAACCATTTTATTCACATTCAAAGAGGTCCAAGTACATAAATTGTGTTTACTGCACAACATGGCTACAGTAATATTTTCTTGTTCTTTGACTGCTGTGTCAGTAACAGCTTCTCCCATCTCTATGTCAACATTCTGTGGAAGGAGAGAAGGTCAGCAACATTCATGGCATGGCAGCTGATTATCTAAAGGCATATCACAAGACCAATATTTAGCGTTTTCTGCAGTCACTCTGAATTGTTAGATTAATACATTTAATTCTCTTGGGACATAATGTTGGAAAACCTACGTTTTGTTTTGTATAGAAGAGTCACTTTGCACAAATATTGATAATTATGTACAAGTACTTTTAAATCACCTTTTAAGGATGGACACATAAACACTACTTTGATGGGTAAGACTCTTATGATCCATGCAGCTTTGAATTTGGCTTGATTCAAACATTGAATTATGCAGTTCTCTAAAAGCAGTCAAGTGATTGTGTGAGCTTTTAAGTTCCTGGCTTTGATTCAGAAATGTCTTGTGCCAACCGAAAAGACTATCTCACTGGACACTAGCATGAATCTCTGAATTCTTCTATTTACTTATCCTCTAGTGCCCATTTGTGTCAGGTCATAGGATTCTTTGGTTCACAAAGAATGGAATTGATTTTTACAGGGTGTTGTCATGGGAAGAAGAGACAGCCAGTAAAATTCTTTCTGGCTCTAACAAAGGTGGTTTATGTATGAAATTCTTCATTGTAATTTAATGCTTGAAGTGCACTGTATGAAACCAATAGATTAATGTACTGATTTTTTAGTTGATTTTTTTTTTAGCAGGAGCCCTTTGAATAGGGACTGATACTTAAGGCAAATGTGTTTATTTTAAAACTACATTGGTCTTACGTTTAATAAAATATTTAAAATGATATGTTTTAATTTTCATCAAAAATCAGGTTTCAACAAGTATAAATAGTATAATAAACAATGTCCCAAATTTCCATCGTGATTTTCATAGTTTATAGATTGCATAACAAGTTGTTAATGACATACTTTGCATGTATGACAATGATGTGAATTGTTGTAATAATATAGTATCTACTTTAGTGGATTGCCATGAATAATGAATATTTCCCTTCTGATTGAGATTTCACTCTCAAATCTACCCATGATCTAAAAGAAAATCCTGGACATGTGCATAACTGTGATACATTCTTGCACATTTTGCACAGTTATTCTCCATCATGAGATTCTGCATCATGAGAGAATTAACCCTTCTTAATTCTCAAAATGTTGCTTACTAAAATAATCACTACATTACACTATACAACATGCCAAAATGTTCTTTCAAGAACTGTATTGCTGATTGTATTGCTTGTCTAATATTTATAGGATAGTAATTTATTCCAGAAGTGAACATTCACTGTTGAACCAGCAAATTTCATAGATTTATACATTGTTTTACATATGTAAGTTGCTAATTGTCTTTTTTCTGTTGTCATGTGTGATATAATATTTTAATTCACAAAAAGTTATATTTTTATGAACTTAAAATGACCGTAATTAAAATTGATTAATTAAAATAATGTTAAATTATTTTTATTTTAAAAGTTACAATTCATGCATATTGCTAGATAAGAATTTCAGTATTATATTTCAAAATTATTCTCGCCAGGTAATGACAAGATTTTTCACATCATTAGGGTTACAGGATTTATAAATTGCCTCTTTTTTCTAAAATGTAGAAGATTAATGCAGATTGCTTTAAACTTGCAGAAGTCTATAAGTATCTCTTCCCTTTTTAAACTTTAATGCAATATGCAGCTTGACTGTATCAAAATCTATGTCTCCTTATTGATTCAGTAATTTAATTCAGTTCAGGTATTCATATGTACTTAAGTAGCTTATAATGATTTCTACTAAGAATCAGTAATAACTTTAGGCAATTCTAAGTGCAAGATAGTTGACAAGAATTCATGTTGGTTTCTTGTAAGTATGTAATCCCGTTTCAACCGT
Organism: Laticauda laticaudata; assembly: GCA_004320025.1. Classification (NCBI taxonomy): domain Eukaryota; kingdom Metazoa; phylum Chordata; class Lepidosauria; order Squamata; family Elapidae; genus Laticauda; species Laticauda laticaudata. Next base: position 43,059 of record BHFT01028275.1, on the reverse strand, counting down.
ATAATTTGCATATGTGTCACTATGTACGAATTTAGTAGAACCAATTAGGAAAGAAGAACTAAACTGTAATGTCCATATGGCTTAAATTTGTTTCATTCCAGGAAGAAACAAAGCAGTTTATCTGTCAGCAGAAAGCCAGCTCTCGCACAGATTCCCGTGAAGATGAAATTTCTCCTCCACCACCGATGAACCCAGTGGTTAAAGGTCGCAGAAGGCGTGGTGCCATTAGTGCAGAGGTTTACACTGAAGAGGATGCTGCCTCTTATGTTAGAAAGGTGTTGCTTCAAGTTATTACTTCATATAAGCCTTACTTCATGACTTGTATATTATTTTTTCCCTGCTTGGGCTGCTGGAACCTGTTTGGAGGAGACAAACTATATTTGATTCTATTGTATGGTTTCATCTCATATTTTCCTGATGTTAGATCTCCTGTGATACCATCTATGTAGTCTATATGGCTTTTTAATAGTTTTTTCAAAGTCTGACTTTAAGAACCTGAATTATAAGAAAATCATTAAAATGTTGACTGATTCCTTAGTGTCATGTCAGCAAGAGGGATGAGTAAGACAAAAATTTTGTTGCTTTATTCATTTTATCTCCCCAGCAAAATCACATGTTTTAAATTATCTGGATATTCAAGAGATGGATTCTAATACATGATAGTTAATACAACAAATAGCTTTTGTATTTTGGGGCTTCTATTTTTTTCTGTAAATATCAATAGATCTGCTATTCTTTTGGGAACAATAACACTTACTCTTTTTCCTGAAATTGTATTCAGAACATTGACAAAACAATACATTTGATCATTGGTAATTTTTTCTTTCAAATTAATAAATATATCATTCTAGATTAAACTTACCACTTCAGAAAAATGGTATGTGATTGTGTCAAATAAAAAAAAGTTGGAATTCAAGGATGAATGATAAATCATTTAAAATGCCTTCAGCTAAAATTTTGTGGGCATCTTCCATACCGCAGGTTATTCCAAAGGATTATAAAACTATGGCTGCCTTGGCGAAAGCCATAGAGAAGAATGTGCTCTTTGCTCATCTTGATGACAATGAAAGAAGGTAGGGTCTCTTCATTTAAATCAAACTAGAGACTGAATATCAAGGATTATTTCCCATTGGATTTTGGGGCTTTTTTAAAATTTAACTTTGAATAAGGTTTCCCAGCAGATTTCATTAAAATTTTTGAGGCAAAAATTCTTATGTGAATCTTATATGAAACTCAACTTAGATCAAACTCAATGTATAGCTTTTAGAATTAATTACTTTAAATATTTAAAGGAGTAATTAAAGTTTCTAACTGCATACTCCTTATTGGTTTTGCCTGAAATATAGATTTTTAAAGGTAAAGGCAAGGATCTCAATTGCAATTTTTAATATATGCCTGAAATTGAACTTGGATTGTACTGCATCAGAATTACTGTTCTGTTTTGAAAGCAGCAGGCTTTGTAACTGCTGCATACAAAACAGAATGACAACTTGCCTGCTCAAAGTTTTGTCAGTCCAAAATCCAAAAAATGTGGATCGAGCAAACTCTGGAATCTTCAAGCTGCAGTCACTGGTTCTAAGTTATTTTAATTTAATTTTAATAGAATGAATTTTTATCTGAAATGAGCAGATTGTCCGCTTGATTCCCAATTATAGAAGAGCCTTCACGCTGCCTTAACCAGTGTCTTTTTTTAAAGAAAATATGGGAAAATCTCAAAGGAATTTGTTTTTTCAATCTCAGGATATTGTGTCTTTGGAATATTCCTCCTAGACTGTATTCCATAAGATATTATAGTAACCCCATGTCACTCCCAGTGTTTGCAATATACTTTTTTTTTACTTCATAGGCAAGACTAGAAACATAACTAAAGGTGAATTGTAAGATTAGAAAAGAAAAATCTATCATTGTCTTTTGTTTGGCGCAATTAGTACTCTCAAATTAGTTTTCAACTCAAATAATCTTTATGAATTTAGATTTGGGATTATTTTATAAAAATTTATATCTTCTTCCTTGTATACATGCAGGGAGTAATAATCATACCTGTGTTATAAAAACTGTATTAAAGAGTGCTCTTTAATCAAACTAAGCCAGCTGTTACCTATACAAGGCTGCTTTTTAATACTATGATTCTTTCTTGTAACTTATTCAGCAGATTTTTTTTGGCAAAGTCAGTTTTTAGTTGTATTTAAAAAATGGTGTTCATTATAATTGTCTTAGAATTGAAAAATGGGAAGAAAAGTGGTTGTCATTGTTACAGATTCCATTATGAAAATGGAATAAGGTAGGAAATAGCACCTCATTTCAGCAAGTGAAAGCCAATTGTAAAAAAAGATAAAATATAGAATACTTACAAAAACAATTCTTTCTGATGACTTAGTCTTAATTAATAATATTAAGTATAAACATGTTCCACTTTTCATTTTATGCTGAGTAAATCTGTACTCTCTTTCAGTGACATATTTGATGCGATGTTTCCAGTCACTTACATTGCTGGTGAGACTGTTATACAGCAAGGTATATGATTTATTTTTTTGATTGGAATTTATTTAACTTCTAAAGGATTAGCTTCCGTTGAGGAGCCTCTGTGACACAGTGGTTAGAGTGCAGTATTGCAAGCTACTTCTGCAGCCAGCTGCCTACAGTTTGGCAGTTCAAATCCCATCAGGCTCAAGCCTTCCATCCTTCCAAGATGGGTAAAATGAGGACCCAAATTGTTGGGGGCAATATGCTGACTCTGTAAACCACTTAGAGAGAGCTGTAAAGCACTATAAAGAGGTATATAAGTCTTAAGTGCTATTATGTAATTGTTTTTTATGGTATAGGACTTGATATAGAAAGATGTTCCAAATATATGACAGGTAGTTCTCAACTTACAACAGTTGGTTTAGTGAACACTTGGAGTTACAATGGCACTGAAAAAAAGTGACTTATCCTTTTCAAACACTTATGACCGTTGCACATAATGAAACTTCAGACGCTTGACAACTGAATCATATTAATGACGGTAGCAATGTACCCAGTAATATATGATCACCTCTTGCAATTTTTTGATAAGTAAAGTCAGTGGAGAAGTCAGATTCACTTAACAACTGAATTGATTCACTTATCAACTGTGGCAAGAAAGGGTATAAAATGGAGCAAAACTGACTTAACCACTGTTTCACTTTGCAACAAGAAATTTTGGGCTCAATTGTGGTTGTAAGTTGAGGACTACCTGTATTCACTATGCAATATATTAGGGTTTCTTCAATTTATGTTATTCATTCTTTATTTTTCCTTGGTAATGCTTTGGTAGACATAGTAAATGGGTTAGGGTTAGGAACACAAACCATAAAAACAAATAGCAGCCAGCATTGGTTTTTGCAGAAGCTTTTATATTTACTTGAGGTAAGCTGGTTGGTCCTTAACTATCCAATCATAGCTGAATAGCTCCATCTTTTCTTAATAGTTAGACATGGAATACAAAGTCTAATTTGCATGAATTTGCAAAAACTGAAGGCAATACTAGATAATCTAAAATNTGCTAAAATTAAAAGGCACGTCTAATGCTTTTTAAAGGATTAGAAAAGTTATTTCACACGCTGTTCTTTTCTTTCTTAAGGTGATGAAGGGGATAACTTCTACGTTGTTGATCAAGGAGAAATGGATGTAAGTTTTTTTTCTCCCTGAAATATATTGATCTAGTGTCATTGCATAGTTTTATTACATATATGCTAATATTAAATATGGACATGATTATTAAACACAATACAAATAACCAGTTGGGATTTGAGTCACCATTATGGTCTTCCTTTCTCTAAACATGCTTTAGCCATGTATTTTCTAATATTTTCTGATATAGCACTGGTTGAGACGAAATTAAGATATTGGTTGGTGCTTTCATTGTGTTAAACGGTTTATTTTAATCATGGCTTATAAAATCATTACATAGTGATAAACTGATTAAGAAGTTTTCATTATTGATTCCAAATAACAATTGTAGGGTATTTTCCTGGCACTTTAATCAGGAATGAAAAATATGAACAATAACTACCAAAGTCATTGGGAATTGAGTGGCATACAAATTTAATAAATTTAATTTCAACATAAAGAGCTTGGCCTGGGTTTCCCCATCCTATGGGACAGGGGTGTCAAACTCATTTTCATTGAGGACCATATCAGGATTGGGTTTGACCTTGGAGGGTCAGGGCTGTAGCCATGGTGGGCATGAGTGTGGCCACGGTGGGCATGACATGGGACCCCACCTTGGCAGACAGGGTTTTATAAACTTATAAAAATAGGGAGGCGTACATTTCTGTGATTTTGTTTTTTTAATACTTACTTGATCTACTTGATCACCTTATGAGAGAGAGACCAGATCAAGAAACTGACTCCATAGACTAGACTAGAACTACAAAATTGATGACATAGGCTACAGTAGCAGAATCCTGCAAGCTTGAAAGGTAAAATATTTTACTTTTCCTCCCTTTTATAACTTTCTGAGTCAAGAACGGCCTCCTGGGCCATTCTGGAGGCTCCGTTTTGGCCTTGGACAAAAGCAGTTGTGGGGGGGAGCATCCCACCCCGCCTTATTTTTGCTGTTATTTCCAGACCAGCCCTGTGGGCTAGATTCAAGCACCCCACAGGCTGGATGCAGCCCTGCTATAGGAGCTGTAAGGGGACTTGATCCAGGAGACTGGCCTCTTCAATAGTAATTCCCACACAGTGCTCCCTCTTTTAAGCATGATTCTCTCCCATCTTTATTCTCAAGAACTTTCTCAAAATGATTTTATTTCAGCAGAATCTACATTGGCACATATCTGTTTTGATTGTTTTGTGTTATCCCTGTATATCTCTGTTGAATCGGCTGTTTTAATATATGGAATTATTCACTGTTTGGATTGTTCACATACAGATTGTCCTCGACTTACAACTATTTATTTAGTAACTGTTTGAAGATACAATGGCACTGGAAAAAGTGAATTATGACCAGTTTTCAAACTTATGACCATTACAGCATCCCCATGGTCACATGATCAAAATTCAAGATGTTGGCCATTGGCATGTATTTATGAAGTTGTCCTGTCCTGGAATCATGTGATCATCATGTGTAACCTTCCCAGCCAGCTTCTGACTACAGAGTAAATGGGGGGGAGCCAGATTCGCTTAATTGTGCAGTGAATAACTGCAGCACTTCGTTTAACAACTGTGGCAGAAAAGACCGTAAAATGGGGTAAAACTCACTTAGCAACTGCCTTGCATAGGAACATAATTTTTGGGCTCAGTTGTGGTCATAATTCAAGGACACGGGTGTAAAACTCGCTCCATCATGTTGCTGTCACGTGGCATTTTGCAATGTTTCCCCATTTGCAGAGTTGTGCATGATGTATCCGGCCCGCAGACCACCAGCTTGACACCCCTGATCAAGGACTACATGTATACAGCTAAAGCCATTCAGATTGGAGTTGTCTATAAGCAGTGTAAGGGGAAAAAAAGTAACTTTGAAAAGGCAGCATCGAAAGGGTATTGATCTCTTGAACTTTGATGTTGGAAAAGACCCTTGAATAAATCCTTTTATCATGCAAATAACGCTTAAACATTTTTCCAAACAGGAGCAACCTCTCTCCGTGTTTCCATATTAAGAACACATCAGAAATTATTAAGATGCTATTTGTTTGATTTCATTCTGTTCTGGAAAGGCCTTCTGATAACAAAATTTAAAACAGAATGCAAAAAGATTTTTGCATTTTTCTAAAAAAAGCTAGAATTAACAAAGTGCATATCAAAACCAAATAGATTGAAATAAATGTGTATATATTCCTCCTCCAGGTTTATGTGAACAGTGAATGGGCCACCAGTGTTGGAGAGGGGGGCAGCTTTGGAGAACTTGCACTGATCTATGGGACACCCCGAGCAGCAACTGTCAAAGCAAAAACCAATGTGAAACTGTGGGGTATTGATCGAGATAGCTATAGAAGAATTCTTATGGTAAGTATTTCAGTGTCTTGAAAGAAACAATGCATTTATATCATACTTTATTTGGGGAAGCATTTCAGTAAATAGTAGAATTATAATGAACTGATAGGAAGAACTGAATATAGTAAGCCTTTCACAAAATGGATGTTGGATGTTTATATTATATTTGTGATCAGATCAATACCCATGTCTCCGCTTATTCCATGATTAAGATACCACAAATTGGCTATTTATATTAAATGATACGGAAATGAGGCACAGTTCTTTGATTTCCATTCTAAATCACAAACATATTCATTGTTTTCATCAATGAAGTTGAATGACTTGACAGCTCAGTTTCTGAAATTCACACTTGCTGCATTATAATTGTTAAAAGTGAATTACAAACAATAGTTTTCTCAGAAGTCTTGAGCCATATTGTTAAGCTTTTCATTTTTAATGAGTCATTTAATCTATTTGCACTTCAAAATCTTACTTTAAATGAATACCTTTTATATGGTGAGAAGGCAATAAAACTCCAATCATCAGCATTCTAATAAAATTAATTTATTCAACTGTAAAATAAATTCATGTTGCTAAATAGATACTGGTTGAAGGAAACATTATTTTAACAGGCAGATATACATAAGAGACTCTTGCTTATAATAAATTTGTTTTGTCTCACGATGGCTAGAGTGTGCAAGGAAAAAAGAAATTAGTGAAAATAACTTCTCTCTATACTACTGTGTTTCTCACATAAGGCCGGGCCTTATTTTTTTTTGACCCCTGAAAAAACGGCTAGGCCGTCTTTTCGGGGGTGACTTAATTCCCCCCCCTTGCCATTCTCGAGTGGGGCGGGCGGCGACAGCTTGGGGTTTAAGGAGACCTTCCGCCACATTGCTTTCCTTCATCCCTTTGCTGCCGCGAGCGTTAGAGGAACACCGCGGCGTTTGGTGCAGCCACATGCCACCAGTCAGGGCCTCCCTCCCTCGGCAACCGAGCCTGCGAAACTTACTTCAGGTGCTCCCGTCGCCGTCCTTCCAAAGGAAGGCTGCTCGGCCCGGGAGATAGTCTTGCTCGCCTGTCCTCTCTCTCTCCCCGCCAAGGTCAACGTTCTGTGCTGTGGCGAAGAGGAGGATAGGCGGCTGAAGCCGGTTCCTTTCTACTTGCTGAGAGGTGAGAAAGCCGCGGCTTTGCAAGAACAAGTGAAGCGCTGCTCGCGGGGTGAGATTTGGGGAACGAGGGACAGGAGGCACGCACCCACGGCTCGCTTTCCCCAGCTGTCTGCCAGCCCGCACGGCTCTGGCGTGGACCCTGACGGGATGAGGCGGAGGTCCAGTGGAGAGGCGCTCGCTGCCTTGGTGCAGAGCTCTACCGGCCGGGAAGGAGGGGCCCGCTAAGGCTGACAGGCTTCCTCACCTCTCAGCCACGGCTGAGAAAGCCGTGGCTTCCTCACCTCTCAGCAAGCAGAAGGAACCGGCTGCAGCCTCTCCTCCTCCTCCTCCCTCAGCCACAGCGCAGATGTTGACCTTGCAGGAGAGAGAGGAGAGGGAGAAGATCCTCTCGGCGAGCGCCTTCCTTGGAAGGCAGCGATGGGAGCACCTGAAAGCCAAGGGCTCCAGTTGGCAGGGAGAGCCCTGACTGGCCTCACTCTCCTCAGGGCTCCGGTTGCAGGGAGGAGCCCTGACTAAGCCGCACGTGCTCGTGCCAAACGCCGCAGCAGCAAGGGAGAAGGAAAAAGCACCGGTGGCGGAAGGTCTCCCGGTATGAAGTTGCCCCACCAACGCAGGCAGCACCATATCCGGGGCTGCACAGTAGTTTTTTTTTTTTTTTTTTTTCTTTTTTTTTTTTTTTTTTTTTTTTTTTTTTTTTTTTTTTTTTTTTTTTTTTTTTTTTTTGTTTTTTTTTTTTTTTTTTTTTTTTTTTTTTTTTTTTTTTTTTTTTTTTTTTTTTTTTTTTTTTTTTTTTTTTTTTTTTTTTTTTTTTTTTTTTTTTTTTTTTTTTTCTTTTTTTTTTTTTTTTTTTTTTTTTTTTTTTTTTTTTTTTTTTTTTTTTATTTTTTTTTTTCTTCCTAAATGCAAGGGCCCCCCCCGCATTCTCCCCCCTATTTCACATGTTATAAATGGCCTTAAATTTTGGGGGTAGCCTTAATTTGGGGGAGGGGCTTAATTCAATTTTATAAATTGAATGCCTATAAAACATGGTGGGGCTTCCTATTGGTAGAGGCCGTATTGCTGGAGAAACACGGTATGTAGAGAGCCATGGCCATAATAGTACACTATTCAATGCTGTGAACAGAATATAATTCATGTGAATATTGGACCAGATATCTATGTCCCAAGAGGGCTTTTGTTTTTGTATTATACATTAAAAGCCTCTTAAAGGTCAAAAAACATTTCCTACCAAGTTTAGCAGGACTTACATCTAAATGGATGCACATGAAACTGATTTTTTTAAAAAAATAAATGGACCTAATATGCTATATAGATACTTAATGTAAGAATCTATATGGCAGATTACATTCATTTATTTTTAAAAATATGTTAAGTCATCTTTTTGCTCTCCTGAATCTCTAAATAATACACTTTTAAACTATTATTTACTATACAAGCATTCAATCAGGAACTAACAAACCAAGAACTCAGGACTATTTGTGACCTTAATATGCTCATAACAGGAGAGTATTCTGGCTTTCTAGAACAAAGCAGAACAGAATACTGATTTTCAGGTGTATTTTCTTCCCCAACTTCCAGGGTAGCACACTGAGGAAGAGAAAGATGTATGAAGAGTTTCTTAGTAAAGTGTCAATACTTGGTAAGTATGACAAATTTCTTACGTGGGCATATAAAGAATATACATGTGTTTTGTTATTCTATAATTTATTGCTGCTGTTCTCTTTTTTATTTATTATTTTGCATTGTATTGTATTGCTGTTCTCTTCATCATCCTGCTTATACTTTGTCAATCGTCTGAATGACATAAATTCAGGGGTTTTGTTCTTTTGACAAAAGTTTTGATTTGTGTCTAACTTGTATTGCTGAAAAAAATGCAGAAAAATATTTTTATTTCTGTATGTGCTTCAGCATATAGCTTCCTCTTAAATATTTTCTTTCATAATTTTGTTTGGTGTCCTTCACTCTTTTATTTCTTATTCAACTCTTTTCCTACATCTTTATGCTTCCTATATATTTTTGTGTGTTTGCGCATACCCATGCCCATATCATTTACTTGTTTATGTACTCATCTAGCCTATCTCCAAAACAGGATTTTAGAGTCCAGCCACTGCTTCAGAACATCTTTCTGCGCTACATATTAAACTGTCACATTTTTGCAACCTTGCTGTAAAGGAAAGCAACTGCACATGAGAAACTTACTGCTTATAAGGATCTGTTACATTATTAGTTGTATGTTTACTTATTTACAGTATTGTCAATTGTAAGCATTTAATTATTTCTAAAGATAATTAAGTTTTGATCACTTTATTGTTTTTAAAATACCTTTTTTGTGTTGATAAACTGTTACGAAGAGATTGAACACTACCCTAAGAAGTAATTTGACTTTGATTCAGGGAACGTTTTGGTTTCTTAAGACATAGATAAACAGAACGGGTTTGTTTTGGAGTTCTATGGAGTATTATCAGCTCTGTGAGTGAGAGAATCTCCTTATTGAACCTAGAACATTGCTGCCAATAAGCAGGGATGTCTATTAGAATTGCCAGTGTTTACACTAAAAGTTCCTCATTAAGTTGCAGGCTCTTAACTTCCAGCAGCCCCAATAAATAGTGTGATCAGTATTGGGCAATATTGGAATCTGTATTTCAGTAACTTAAGAGGTCACAGTTATCTTAGTCTTGGCCTACTAATTAAAACATAGTCACCTAACCTGCTATAAAGGACCTTGACAACCCTTTGGGCATTGTTGAGGTATTATTTGAATTGCCAAATTTGTGATGTGAATGAATGTTAAATTGTTCATAGTAATGTAAGAGATTGTGATTGAACAAGCTACATAATGGATACTGGAGTAGATAGGAGAAGACCCTCATTTAAAGTAAACAAATATCCTAATTTTAAAAATCTTTGCAACCCAGCAAAATTTGCTATTAAATAATTATTTTTTAATTTAGAATCCCTCGACAAATGGGAGCGTCTCACAGTGGCTGATGCATTAGAACCAGTACAGTTTGAGGATGGACAAAAAATTGTGGTGCAGGGAGAACCTGGAGATGAATTTTTCATTATATTAGAGGTGAGTAATAATAGTTTGTATTGTTTGTTAGATAGTAACAGCTTTAGCTTCATTTCTCTTGATTTAACTCTGATTTTTTTTGTACTATTAGAATTCAATCTCTATCATGAAATGTGAATTGTATTTTTGAAAATGTATGTAAAAATACTAGCAAGATTATACTGAGTTTAAAATGGATCTCAGTAAATTTGGCTCTCTGATCATGATCAGAGAATATGATTTTAAAAAAAAACCATACAGCAGATAGAATATCCAGTTTGGTTATAAAACAAACTTATAATAATATATGGGTAATATATGGCACCAAGTATGGACACACAGCCTCTCTCAGCAGGTCTTAAGGGTCACGTGAACAGATTAATCTGAGTTATTAAATGGAGATTCCTCTGCTTTCTGAGTCTATCATGAAACTGTTGTCTTAGTACATAGAAAAAAACTGTCACTAACCCTGTAATTCCTTTACAGGGTACAGCTGCTGTATTGCAGCGCAGGTCAGAGCACGAAGAATTTGTTGAAGTGGGCAGACTTGCACCCTCTGATTATTTTGGTGAGCTTTCCTTTGTCTTCCATCCTTTCCACTTCCCATAAGCACATTAGTATTATCTCACCATGTCTCTCTAATAGAGCTTAAGTCAGGGAAATGCATTGCACCAGCACAAAATGTTGACATCAAACTGATACTAATCCACATAGAAAAAGTTATTTGAAAAAGATGCAATATTACTCAGAGCTAAATAGATTTTAGTGAAGGTGATACACTTTCTTCTTGGCTGGTGATGGCAGAATAGCTTTTATGTCCTTACTAATCTTCTTAAATTCCGGCTTGGAATCTGTCATAAGAGATTTGGATTGGAACATCAGAAATTGTTTGAAATAAAAGTCCCCTATCTAGATAATTACGATGATCTTTGGAATAGGGAGTGGATTGAGTTAAAGCAGTATCATATTATTTGAAGAAATAATATTGTAGTTGTCCTTTAAATATATTATGGATCATTTCCAGAAATGTGGGGAAATGGTTTTCTCTCCTGTCTGAGGGGATTAGAATGAGGCAATTGGCTTCTTCACACTGTTTTGTGCTGACTCCTCAAAGCCCAATAATATTAATAGCAAGCCATTTGGTATGCAAAAAAGTCTCCTGCCCTATGTTAACTATAGTTTTTCTAACTGAAATTAATGTGAGAAGAGGGAAGTCAGACTCATACACTTTTCCATCAATCCTATATATAGAATTGTATCATTTTGTAAAATATATATTCTAATATATGTGGCACTAACAATGAGTAACAGCTACAAAACATACAACTACAAGTGGTGTTAAGTCAGTTGTAGATCATTATAAATACATTGAAAAGAAGAGAGGAACTAAAACACAATATGTTTAATCCAGATTTAATATCTATTGGCAATTCTGAAAATATTTTTTGTTTTAAAACACCGTTCTTCAACTGTGTAAAAGAACATTTTTAACCATTTGAGCTTGAAAAAAGTCTCTACATTCACTATTACTTGGGAACAAGTTAATCCTTCCCCAAATTTTGAGGCTGTGAAGCAAAATTGCATTGAATAATAATAAGTGATTCTCCTAAGGGAAATAAATGGAATGAAAAGGATTCTCTTCATTCTTAACAAATTTTACTCATAATGTCTAAGATCTAGTTTTTCACTTGAAAGAAAAGTCCAGTTTTCATTTGGAAGGCAGATGGAAGTCTCAGATGGGAATTGCATCTCTATTCATATTAACATGAATAATATTTAGTAATATTAATAGAATAGACAACCTTTAGGTTACTAAAGTTTATATTCTGCTTTTTGACTATGAGAGCCACAGTGGGCGGAGCCATCCTGGAAAACCTGTGGGATTTGGTTTTTTTCTGTTTTTTCATCCTTGGGGTTGTGAGGGATTTTATTCCTTTAATGTATGTAAAACTTATTTTAAAGGTTTAGTTGTGTTTCCTGTCTTTAAATATCAGTTTTCTCCAGTTTTAAATCATGGCTGGAGGAAGCTCCAAAAATCAGGTTTGAAGATTTCATGTATCTTTAGAGTTTCAGGTTGCCCACCTCTAGTATTATGTTATGACATTTCACAACAGTCATTTCCAAATATTTCCTGTTAAGGGAAATTGCCTAAGCCTCATTAGTGGGGACTAATGAGAGTAAAAAATAACTACTGCAGTTCAAGAGTTATTATAGTTTTTCTGTCATAATGAAAGAGAGCATAGTTTTGGTTCAGTTCATAAGTTATCAGTTTTCCATTAATTGGTCCATTTGTAATAAATGTCTCTTTTTTTCCTTGTAGGCGAAATAGCTCTGTTAATGAATCGTCCTCGTGCTGCCACTGTTGTTGCTCGTGGCCCCTTAAAATGTGTAAAGCTTGATCGGCCCAGATTTGAGCGTGTCTTGGGTCCATGCTCCGATATTCTGAAACGGAACATCCAGCAGTACAACAGCTTTGTCTCTCTCTCTGTCTGAAGTCTCCCTCCTTCTCAAATACATGCTTCACAAATGCAGACTGTTTTCATTACTCTTGTGCAGAGCCACATGGCTACTGGCTATCGCAGCTTCCTGTCTGTCTGAGAGTGGGGGTGGGTGGGTGGGTACGGGAAGAAAGCAGTTGCTTTTCATAGCGTTTTAAATTTTAGAGCATTATTTTGGTGCTCCCAGCCCCATTGAAAATAGGGAATTGTATGGAAACTTTCACTGTTACTGCTTCTCTCTGTGCAATGTACACTGTCCAATATGGCCAGTGACTGCCATTCCTTTTGCTGGGAACAATTCCTGAGCACCGAGGTTATTGCAGTAGAGTTAAGGATGTAACAGTGGGAAATTCTAAATGTGCGTTCTCCTCAGTGAGTCCCATGTTCCTTTTAGATTGTGATCACTTTCTACTGTACTTTTCTCAGACAGAGAAACTTACCTTCTCAGCTCAACCTCTTGGCAAAATGTTCTGGATATGGGTGATGTTTAGTTAAGTTTATTGAGATCAGCTTCTAGTAAAACCAGAGTTAGAAGTTTGATAGTTTTGTGCATCTGTATCCATTTCAAGATGGCTTGGTTATTGTTGTCAGGTTTTTGTATACAAGCTTTTGTTTTGGCAACTATTGCCAAGTGTTGCTATCTTTGGCACAGCAAAAAGTTTTTCCTGTTCTCAGATGTGAATATTTATAATATATGCCTCTCCTGATTTTTCTTAAAAGGCAACCAATGTGCTAAATTGAATATAGGTGTAGGTGTTTACACTAGTGTACCGCTCCTCAGCTAGTGTGAGTTGTCACACCCTATCCACACTATCTAGAACAGGAAGCTGAAGGGTGCATTCTTATGTATGCAGTCTTATGTCTGCCCTTTCCAAGCTTTGCCTTCCCTGTTAACTTTGGAACCAGATAGTTCAGTGATGCTATTTATGTAACTGGTGGTCAATGCAGGATGGAATATACAGTCTAATTTAGGAAGATGATAGGACTCTGGCTAAAATGAAAGACAGGAAGCAGAAGAATCAATGACTATTTCCTGTCAAATTCCTAAAATATTTAGCTGGAAGGAGACACATGCTCTAGTTAGTTTGGCCTCACATTCTCATTGATCTAGTGGAGTAACTAATTTTGGAAAGTTAATCCTGTTGTCAAGTCAGAAGTGTGTTTCAGTATTTACCAGGTTTGTGTTAACAATATTCTGCGTGGCACTCAGTGCTACCCATTAGCTTTGTTGAATTTCACAGTTGGAGAACGTAAGCAGGTCAGTTTATTTGTAACCTAAATGATCTAAAACTACTGTAGAGCTTTATATTGGAGTGGCAGCAAGTGTTTTGCATTGTTTATGCAACTATTTCTTACAAATCTTACTTGCCCGGTTAGCAGCCCCTCCCCTTGGACAATTGGACCTGGTATACACCTTTCTGACTTGCTGGCTGTTGGAAGAACATTTGCTAATCATACTTTGCAGTTGGAGGAATAGGAAGCTTAGTATATTTTTTGAAAAAAAAAATCTGGGCAGCCATTGATATGTCCACATATCTGGATTTTGATTAAATGTAAAATATACATTAATTCCTTCTGCTCATCCTAACCACCTTGGTAAGGTAAGGATATCCACCTGCATTCTTCAGAGATCCATGTTACTTTTTTCTCTAAATTCTATTCAGTTCAAATCTACAGGGATTATTTTTCCTTTTGTTATTTTTGAAGCTTGATTTGATCCTTGTTGAAGCACCAAAAAGATTTTAAATGTTATGTAAGCGCTAAAAAAATGCACATTTTTTTATATAAGGCTTTCTAATCAAGTTTCACTACTGCGTCTTTTTAGCTTGCTGTTTATTCCCTTTTGTAGTTTTACCAACAGGATTTTAAGATAAACCAGCTATGTCTGAGTTAAATATTAATCACAGTTAAAGCTTTACCTTTGTGTGCAATTTAAATATGTTTGAATCCACAGTTGGTATAGTTTGCCTTAGCTAACGCTCAGGGCTTTAGAGGATAATCTGTTTTGCTAGGTCACCTTAGCAAATTTAAAAAATCTACTGCCCTAGAGTGCTATAGCAAACCAGAGGACCATTTTTGTATTGTTACCTGACTATAAGTCTGACTTACTGTATGTGCTAATATATTCTTTTTGTTATAGATTGTCCTAATGGCAGGTAAAGCAATAAAATGATTTAAATTCTTAAAAGTAATCAGTGTTTCATTTTTGTGGGCCCCTCCCCTGCTAATTCTTGGATTTGAACAAAGTAGCTGGGGATGGTCTTACTTTTTGTCTGATACTGACCCACTTTTTAACCTTAGCTAATGTAACATAGTTCCGTATATATTATTAAACATGAAATTGTCAGCTCTTCAAAGTAGATCAGGCCTCACAGTAGATCAGGCCTCTCCTATTTGACCATTGACTTGGTACTGGCTGTTTTCCTGTCTCTCTCAGCCATTCATTCCCTCTGCTTTCTATTTCACTTGGATTGCTATAGAGGAATTTCACCTTGGAAAATAGTTATTTTTGAGTTAAATTATGAGTAGGGCTAGGTTTTTTTGGTACAGAATTTTGATTCATATAAACATATAAATTGGGTGGGATTCATAAGAAGAAACTTGTTGCAGTTAAATTATATGGAAAATGGAGCCAAAGTTCATACACTGCACTAAAACGTAAGATTACATGTTTTTGGCTGAATGTGGAATGTAGATGTACCCTTTATGGTTTAGTGTGTAATGTGCAAAACGGTCCATTGCATTGTAATCAAACCATAGATCAAAAATTCCAGCAAATAATTAGTATGTTTTGCGGATCCCCTTATGATGAGCAATTAATAAACATAGGGACTCCTTTAAGATTTAAAATTGAATTATGGGCTGACTGTCAAATAAATGAATCTTCTGATGCTTTGGCATCAACCAGTGCAAGAAAACATGACTTTCATATATATGAACAGTTTGTAAGATTACTTGATAAGAAACTATTGGGGTGTTCAATATTGTAGGGGGGGATTATTTTCCTTTTGATAATCAAGTATTTAGGTAGACTTCAAGTGTTTGATTATGGCCAACACATTCACCCTGGGTTTTTTCTTATACTCATGAGTGATGAAGTACATCAAGTTAGTATTTAAACTTCCTGTAACGAGAGAAACTACTCTTGAACCTCTCATATAATTGATGTTAGCATTAAAAACATGCAAATATACCAAAAAATAAAGCACCAGAGATAATGACTTTATGGAAACATCAGTTTTTACTGCCTGAGATCTGAAGTGACTATGCTGATGCATTTCTTTAATTCCATGCGCCTTGGAACCGAACAATTTATTTGAAGAATGTTTTAAATCTTCATATCTGGAAGCTTATCAGCAGAGGGAGCTGAAATACTGTACAATCATTGACATAAATAATATAACCAATTTAATACTCTGATGAACCATTGTTCAAAGATGGTAAATGAGCTGTAGTGAAAATAAAAATTTGTAAACTTTGGTTATCAGTGTTACACGGTACTAAAATATTAAGTATTTTCCTCCAGGGAAGTTTATGGAGAGTCTCCAGGTAATTTCCCCAAGGTTAAAATAATGATTTGAGTATCCTTTTGAAGAGCAATTGGAGGTTTGCAGGGGGTTGCTATGCTATCCATGGACTTGTACAATAAAATATGAATATGCTTTTGTGTGTCCATAGATAGTAATTGGAAAGTGAATTTCTACATTTCCTATTTGTAGATCTAGTTTTGGTATGTTAATTGCTTACAAATGATAAAAAATATAAATAGGTCTTAATAGGTCATAAATAATATGGTGCTTTCATTGTTAAAACTGGAATATACTAAGTACACCTCAAATTGGAGTTTTTTCCTAGCTTGTACTCTCCAAATATCTACACCAGAATTCTCAGCCTCCATGGGCTATAATAATAATGAAGCTGTTTGAATTTCAGAAAGTTGCCAGATCAGGTTTGGAAGATCGTGTGAAACTCCCAACATCGAGTAGGAGTTGACACTAGATTTTTGACTTGTGTCATTCTTTGTAGTTCCATTTCCATACCTCCTATACTAAATAACTTTGCCAAAAGCCAACTAGTAATCGGGGGGGGGGGGGGG